>JADRCD010228716.1:13605-55607 GCA_019843815.1 Montemys delectorum
ATGGCTCAGTGGTAGAGCCCCTCTCTAGGATCCCCCAGCGAGGGGCTGGGGGCGTGGCTCAGTGGTAGAGCCCCTGCCTAGAATCCCTCAGTGAGGGGCTGGGAGCATGGCTCAGTGGTAGAGCCCCTGCCTAGCATGCGTGAGTTCAGTCATGAGTTCAGTCTATAGCACTTCCAGCATTAAAGCCAGCTTTCTGCCATTGGATAGTCTCATTGTTTTTGTCAAACATCATGATGTATTTCTCGCCAACCTTCGTTGGGCTGTATTATTTTCCTTAAGCCAATGCCACAGTCTTGGTAAACATGGCCTGTGGTAATTTGTCAATTGGAAAGTATGAGTCTTCCAACTTTTCTAGTTTCAAGGTTTTATTTGTTTGTTTGTTTGTTTGTTTATTTTTGTCTGACTGTTCCACACAGATTTCAGGATCAGTTTTCATTTTCAGCATTGAAGCTAGCTGGGATTTTGGAATGCAGTGCATTGAATTTGTAACTCAGCTTTGTGAATATTACCATTGGTATAGTACTAAGTCTTCAATTCAGCAAAGATCTCCATTTAATTTCATTTCTTCCTACAATGTTTTATGGTTTTCAGAGTAAATTTTAAACTTTCTTTTAGTTTTTCTATTAACAATTTATATATGCTTACAATGTATATTATTATTATTATTATTATTATTATTCAAATATTATCTCACCAGTTAGTTCTGGATAGTCTGGAACTCATTTTTCGTTTGTTTGTTTTTTGAGAAAGAGTCTCCCACTATGTAGCTTTGGCTGGCCTAGAACTTAATGTAGAACTCACAGAGACCTGTTTACCCCTGCTTCCTGAGTGCTGGCATTCAAGGCGTGGCTTATATCACTATGCTCAGCTTTGCAATGTGTCTTGATCAAATTTCTCCTCTCCCATACCCCTTAAACTTCCCTCCCCTTCTCTTATGTCCTCTTTTTTGGCTGCTAATATACACTGAATCCAGTAAGTGGCATCCAAGTGCATATGGGGCCATCCGGTAGAGCATGCGCAATCTACAGCATCCCTGGCCCCAAAGAAAAATGACTCCCCTCCCCCAGAAGTCATCAACTGCCAATAATTCTTCAGCTAGGGGTGGAGCCTTACGAGCCGCTCCTTTGTCCATGCTGGAATATTGACTGGCTTGATCTTGTGCAGGTCATTATAACTGCTCTGAGTTCATAAATCACATCTAGAAGACAGCGTTTCACAGCACTTTGCCGCCTCTTGCTCTCACAGCTTTCGGACTCCTCTTCCCAGATGCTCCCTAGCCTTGGAGGAGTTTGTACAGTAGTGTTATTTAGGGCTGAGCACTCAGCCTTCAGTCTTCTCAGCACTTTAACCAGTGTGAGCCTCTGCATCCACTGAGTGCTGCCTACTGCTTTTCTGACCAATCTAAAGCCGCACTAATCTATGGGTATAAATATAAATATTTAAAAGGCGATTTGGCAACCTGTCCATTTGGCAAAACCACAGTAGAAGATACCCCATTATGGTCTGCGACCTCCCAAGCCATGGGCATTTGAACAGGTCTGCAGAGCCAGGCATTGAATTCCTTCCTGTGGAGTAAGGCTCAAATCCAACCAGAGAATTGCCACGTCGTAATTACACCAGTAGGCACATCTTGTGCAGCACATTAGTAGTACTGGGGTTTGCAGCAAGAATAACTGGGTGAGTCCATTGATGATTTTTCTCCCCCAGCAATCTGCATAACACCTTTGGTACTTGGATCCAGCAGGGAGGGAGCGCTATGTCTTGCAGCTAAAGTAGGTTGTGTCTTCATCACTAGGATCATCCTATCCAGTTAGAGTGGACGGCTAAGCAGTGGAGTGTAGCCTGTGTTATGTGATTGGGATTGTCTTCCCCGTGACCAATAATTTACAGGGAAGTCTCCCCTGCCTGCCATTAAGGTTTTCTTTTAATAACTCATGCTTTCTCGGGAAAACATTGTCTCTCCAGCCCCAGAAATTGTTGGGGTTTTTTTGTTTTGTCTTTTGTTTTTTTTCCAGATAGTCTCTCTGTGTAGCCCTGGCTATCCTGGTACTTGTTTTGTATACCAGGCTGGCCTTTAACTCGAGATTTGCCTGCCTTTGTGTTCCAAGTGCTGGGATTAAGGGCATACTGAGATCACAGACATGTACCACTATGACCAGTTTATAGGGTACAGGGGATAGAACACTTGGATTTATGCATATGGGACCAGCACTCAACCAACTGTTTCACTACCTCAGGCAGCCAGTCCCACTCTGGGAATACATCCCTGCATCCCTCCCATAGTTTTCCTGAAGTAAAAGATGGTGGGAGGGAAGAGAAGGCTCCAGCTTGCTAGGTAAGGATTGTGAACCTCATCACACTTTTTTTTTTATGGTGGGAATGAAGGAATGAATGGATCAGTGAGTGAGACAAGCAGCTGGATCTCCTCTCTGCTCCTAGCCTGCTGCTGTGCTGTGGCCTGTCCTGCAGCTTATCTCTCAGGCTGGTTGAGCTTTAGGGAAATGGCAGACAGCTAACCCTCCAGCCTCATAGTCTCGTGCTGAAGATGGAAGTCAGTGGTAACGTAAGGGCCCTGCAAATGTCTGGACAGGATGTTAATTATCTTGAGAGTGCAGTTCGACCATCTGCACTCTACTTCCTCTGCCATTTGCCCACACCTCTGCTGTAGCCCTGCTCTTACCCATTTCATTCTTCACGGTACATCTTCTTTCAAATTTTTACTAAAGCACACTTTCCTTGTCCAAAAGTGGATGGCTTGGGCTGGCAAGGTGGCTCAGACAGGAATGGCACTTGCCAGCAAGCCTAATGACCTGAATTTGATCCTCAGAATCCACAGAATGGAGGGAGGGAGCTGACGCCTGTATAAAACTCTCTGACCTCCATATTTGATAAGCAGATGTTGAAAAGAAAAGAGACTTTTCTTTTGTAGCCCAGACTGACTTTCAGTTCAACATGTCAGTAAGGATGGTCTTGAACTCCTGTACCTTCTGCCTGCCAGTTCCAGGTTCTGAGGTAGCAGGGGTGTGACACCATGCCCAGGATCCTGGAACAAGGTGTTCCTGCTACTGCTATGAAACACTACTGTTAAGTACAGTCTTCAACACAGATTCAAACTGTCAAGTGTAGTAACAGACTACACCCATGGCTCAGTGAGTACAGCTCTTGCCTAGCACGCACAAAGCCATCACCCACAACTACTAAACTGGGTACAGAAGTGCAGACCTATGATCTCAGCATTCCTGCAATGGAGGCAGGAGGCTCAAAAATCCAAGAGCATTCCTGCCTACATGTCAAATTCAAAGCCAGCTGAAGCTACATTGAGGCCTTGACTCAAGATGAGAAGACAGAAAGAGGAAATGTTTAGTGGAAGCCTGTGGTCATGTTGCTGGAGGGATATGGGGAGGCTTATTTGTAGAAAGCTGCCTAGGTGTGTGTGGTGGTAAAGTGTTTGCAGTGACTATGCACAGCCCAAGGCTATCATTACACTGTGTCCTGAGAAACAGGTGCTCATGCGCAGGCAGCCCTTTCCATATTAATCAGCTTCAGAGTAATGTGAAGGCAACCTCCCAGACCATCCGTTTTCCTGCAGGTGAAAACCTTCTTCATTGAGTGTGGGTTTCCATTCTCAGAAAGAATATAGGAGCTGTAGCAAAATCAGTCCTTTTGGAATCTCCCAGAGGAGGGGAGTCTGCTCTGCAGCCTGGTAGCGACTGTCTGATTCCCGATGCTCGTGGGAGTGGCCTCAATTTATAGGTGGATCTGAGCCCAGACCCAGAGATCAGTAGAGCATTCCTACGAGGCGCCTTCCAGGCTGAGTGGAAATTGCTTGGTACTCTTGGGAACAGGGAGTGACCAGGTGTGGCTGGAGGGGGAGGCGTGGCAGGAGGTGAGTCCCAAACAGAAGAGCAAGCTCGTGGAGCAGGACAGTGTTCACAGGTGGCCAGAGCCTGTGTTCTCATGATCCAACCTGGGCCTGCCAACACAGTGGTACCTCTGTCCTTTCCTCTTGTTCATTTTGCTATTATGGGGTGGGAACAGTAGATAGAATGTCCACCTCAGGCTCATGTGAAAACCAAGGAGTCTGTAGGTATAACCTGGGAACCACATTCTCCCTTCATACCTCTCCCAAAGAAGTGCCATGCTCCAGTGTGCCACCACCTGGGCACACCGTGACAGACAGATGAGGATGGGACAGGTTCCTTTCTGCCTCCCTTTTTGAATGATAAAGGGTCCAGACAAGAGGATCATTCCTTTCATAGACACCTGCAGGTTTTCTTTTACAGAGAACAAAGTCAGTGTCACTTGCTCCTCTGAATTGGACACTATCTTAGGTCACTTGACTATGTTAGATCACTTGCTTGCTCAGCCCTGGCAGGTGAAGTTTGTTACCTCTAGTTGCTGGCAGTTCTGTTCAAGCAGCCAGTCCCAAAGTTGTGTTACCTCCTCCCAATCCTGCTCTTTCCTGGAACTCTGCCAGTGAGAGGGAAGTCTGAACTGAAAGTGGAGGAAGTAGGCTTGGGCATTGATACTGCCTTGCCTGGATATGTCTGAAAAGGCTCAGGTGAAAACCTGGAAATAGAGTGGCAGCTGCTCACTGGTTGTTAGCAGTGAGCGAGAGCAGCCATCACAGGAAAGATGAGCTGGGGACTAGTGCATATTTCAGGACAGCAGCCATGGGAACAAGGCAGAAAAAGGGGATCACAGAGAGGCTGTCAGACTTCTCAGAATGTACTGATCATTCCAGACATTTGGCAAGGTTTGCCAGGGAGCTGGCGGCCTCAACTAGAAATTCAGCCTCTCTTAAACCTCATGGACTAGAGATGTGGCTCTGTTGGTAGAGCATTTATCAATTGTACATGAAATCATGGGTTCAACCCCTTGCACTGAATAAACTGGAATGGGAGCACATACCTGTGGAGGCGAGAAGATGAGGAGTTCAAGGTCATCCCCAGCTACATAGTGAATTCAAAAGTTGTCCGTGCTACATGAGACTGTGTTGGAAGGAAAGAAAGAAGCAAAAAGAGCACTTCATATACACTTCTTAGATGACTTAAACCCACTGCCACCCTTGTCTTGGGACTGGATTTGAACTTGGTCACATTTGTGGAAGGGTTGAAGGAAGGAGAGCTCAGAGCTATGGAGTTCATTTCCTGGTGCTGTTGAGTGGCTTAAACACTAGAAATGAGCACCTCATAGTCCTGAGACTGAAGGGTTAAATGAGTGTGTGAACAGGGCTGGCTGCTGTGGAGAACAAAGTAGTGGTGCATGGCATTCCTTGTGTGGAGGCAGCACCCCAGCCCTGGCTTCCTTTGTCAGTGACACTCTCCCTGCGTGTGTCTGTTGCAGGGTAGATAGGTAGGTAGGTAGGTGTGTGTGTGTGTGTGTGTGTGTGTGTGTGTGTGTGTGTGTGTGTAACCTGGGAGGAGTAGGCCACGACCCAAACCACGGTGCAAGCACATGGTGCAAGCTTAGTTCTCATTCTAAAGCAGACAGTGATGCTGCATCAGTTCACTGTTGGAGCCCTCACAATCTGATGCAGCTAGCTAACTGGCACAAAGGGGAAGGCTGTGATAGAATCAAAAGTTGGAGAAAAAGGCGCATCAAAAGACGGGAGGAGGTTATGGACTGTTGGCCATTGGTGGGCTACATATTTTTAATGGGGGGTGGTCAACCATTTTTCACATGCCGTTGTTCTCTCTTTTTTTAATTTTTCTCATCTTATTGTGTATTTGTATGTAGGTGTGTGTGTGTGTGTGTGTGTGTGTGTGTGTGTGTGTGTGTGTGTTTGTGGGGAGGGTGTACTTATGTGGTGGGTATATATGCAGTGTGTGGATGCCAGAGGGCAAGCCCGAGAGTTCTTCCTTCTCAGGCCCCATCTTCCCTTTTCTTTTGAGATTCTTTCTTGGTCTCTTGCTGACTTGTACTCAACAAAAAGGCTAGGCTGGTGAGCCAGTAAGCCCCATGCTCCTCCTGCCTTGGCTTCCCCAGCACTGGAATTACAAACCTGCCACACTGTGTTCGCCTTTTTATGTAGTTCTAGGAATCACATTCAAGTCCTGTGCTTGTAAATCTGCCATCTGAGCCACCTCCCAAGCCCCCAAGTTACACTTTTTTATAAAATCCTGTTGGATTCAGGTCCACAGAGCTGACTTCCAATTAACATTATAACCTTACAAAAGCCTGACTTCTGTGAGGAGTTAGGAATTTTTTATTTTGTTGGTTGGGTGGTAGTTGGTTTGGGGTGTTTTGGAGGGGAGGTTGGTTTTTTGAGACAAGGTTTCTCTGTGTAACAGCCCTAGCTGTCCTAGAACTGGCTTTGTAGGTCAGGCTGGCCTCAAACTGCCAGAGATCTGCCTGCCTCTGCCTCCCAAGAGCTCAACTCTCAGGTGGTTCCAGAGATACAATTCTGCATGTCACATTTTAGGCATGTGAACAACTGGAACAGGGATCTGGAGTCTCCATAAACTGGGCTGGGTCTGCTGCAGGAGAGGCCATTTAGTAAGAACACCTGGAAATGCAGTCGCTTCCCTAGGCTAATGCTGAGATGGTATCTGGAACCAGTGTGCAGAACCCAGGCACACAGGCAGCTAGGTGCATAAAAAACATTTTATCCTAGGGGCACGCCAAGTACTGTTTCAGGTGCCTTTCTTGGTGCTTGGGAGTAGAGGCAGGGCGAACAGGAGTTCAAATTCATTTATAGCTACATAGTAAGTTCAAGGCCAACATGGACTAGAGGAGACCCTGGAGAGAGACAGGGAGAGGGTATTTGCCTTGTGATTGGGACACTGCATGAGCGTGGATGTATACACTTAAATTACAATTTTATTTTATGAAGGAAGAATGTAATCTGAATTTTAAACAAGTGACTTCAGATGTTTTCTTTGGAGCATAGCTTTAGAAGTGTCTCTGCTTGCCCTGTGTTAACTCTCCTGAGACCTAGGAGTCTGAGGCCTCCACTCTTAAACAATTCACCCTCCTTTCCCAGATGACATTCCACCTGACCCAGGCGAGAGGCCCTATAATTAAGGCCCATCTTTTGCCTCTTTAATAACACAGGGGAGAGAGTGATCTTGAGTAAGGCCAGCAGGAAACTGTAATTCCGGGTCCTTTTCCTGAGCGGTACGAATTTAGTGCATGTGAAGTCTTGCTGCCTCAGGAGTGAGCTGTCTGTTAGCTTGGCAGTTGTGTGCTGGGAGGTAAATAGCACAACGAAGTGGTCTAACAGTGGGAAGCTCTTTGGATGGGTGTCCAGTCTACATGGGGTTTCCTACTCCACCTTCCTATAATATGAAGACATGGCCTACAGGACATAAGTTTAGCTGGGTCAGTTTATAAGACACACCGCCAACACACCACCTCCCCTGTGCCTACTAGGAACCCCAGCAGTGTCGACCTACCCAGCTCTGTGCTCACACTTACTCAGAATGCTCCAGTTTTCCCAGTGCCTTTTACACTGTCAGATTCAAATGGTCTTCCCTTCCAGCCTCCTCCTAGGCATCTTCTACTGTGGTGTATACCAGGTACATGCTCTCCTCCATGTACCGGGATGACATCTTAGATTCCAACCCCATCTGCCCATTCAGTGTCATTGCCAGTAAGTCCCATGTGTATCTATCTGTACTGTCTCCCTAAGACCCACCTGATAGCGCCTACCCATGTCCACAGTTTATCCATAGGATTTTAACTTTTGTTCGACAACTAGGACATAAGCAAATGTGTGCAGTAGGAGGCTGAGGCAGGAGGATTAGGCGTTCTAGGCTACTCTTGGCTGTATACGACATTCTCAGAAAAACAGACAAACAAAAAAAAAAAAAAAACCAAATGAACTCTCAATACATTGAGTTCTTTCTTTCTCTTCTTTGTCTCCTTCCCGTTCAGATTGATGCACTGAGTAAAAGAAGCAAAGAAGCGGAGGCAGCCTTCTTGACTGTGTACAAGAGACTAATTGATGTTCCAGGTAAGTCAGGCATTGCTAGCCAGGGAGGAGGATAGTGTCTGTTTGTGTGGTGGCTGTTACCGATCCTAGTTTTCCTAAGGAGAATGGTTCACTCAAGCAGTGCCCCTGGAAAACCAGGGGCCTAGAGAATGTGAGTTCTCTAGAATCCAGACCTTGGGCAAGCAGGAAGTGCCGAGTCTGTAATCGCAGACTCACGAGCTGATTCTTTTGTAAGCTCAGCAGCCCATGCCTCTGCGGCCATGCTGCAGAGTGCTGCGTGTCCTATGTTCTGGGGAAGCTCTAGGCTGGTGGCAAGGGCTCTGCTGCAGTCTCCCAGGTGCAGATGCCACCTGCAGGACTTTGCAAATGGCACCGATGGCACACCTGATGTGCTCCTCCCCTCCAGGGTCATGGAGGAAAGTCATGTTTCCTCTGCTGACCAGAAAGCCAGAAGACCACACACACTGCAGTCACATGTTGTACTGACATCACCCATAGGAGCCACCAGGACAAAGCAGAAATCCCTCTTGTGTGCTTGCAAGGGTGTGCTCGTTCCTTGTGAGAAGGCCTGCTCTGTAGCACTGTGTTTGCTAACAGCCACCCATCAATGCCACCTTAGGCTCTTCTCTCCTAGAGCTGAACCAAACAAGGAATTCTCTAAACAGAACAGAGAGAAATGTAGTCCCCCACCATGGGCTTGCTCTGAGGTCTCAATTGTATTTTTCCCCCTGTTGAATCTCAATTTTCTCATCTGTAAAGTGGATAGGATGTGGGAATGACATAGTAATGGAGAATACATTCTCATGTTCCAATTTTTTTATTGCCTTAGGTGTTTGTCATGCTCTAAGTTCTAAATTCTGACCTAATGATTTTCTCTAAGAGTTTATATGAGACCAGGGGTTCCGAGACTGACATGGAGGCTTCTGAGCTATAAGTGGATTGTTTGGTGTTCAGGATTCACTGCATGTCCTAGTTTGCTTCTCTGTCGATCGCTGCAATAAAACAGGGACCAAATCAATTTAGGGCAGGAAAGAATTTATTTGACTTACATGTCCTGATCCTGGTACATCACTGAGAAGAGCTAGGACAGGGACCTGGAAACAGGAACTAGCAGAGAATATGGAGAAAAACTGCTTACCAGCTTGCTCTCTGTGGCTTGCTCAGCCTGCTTTCTTGTACAGCCCAGACCACCTGTTCAGAGGTGGCCCCACTTACAGTGGGCTGGGCCCTCCCATGTCAATCACTAATCAAGAAACTACCTCATACAATTGCCTGTAGGGGCAGTTCCTCTTCCCAGTGTTCCCAGTGTGTCCTGTTGACAAAAACTAACCAGCATACTGTTCCTCAAGTTCCACCGATTTGATGGACACTGCTTCTATTTTCTTTTTTCCTTTTTTCATTTCATTTTTCAATGTGCAGGTTATGGACTGTTTCTCATGTGTAAGACATCTGAGATTTTTTTTCCCCTCTGAACCATGTGATGTCCACTCCCAGGATGCAGAATTTATAGGAAAAGTACAGCCATTTCCACACCATTCATTTCCCTAGTGTTCTCATAGTCCCTCCTGCTCAGCAGGGTTCTGCTCCTACTGTCACCTCAGGCTTCCACAGGCAATGGGGTTCCAGATGACAGCTGTGGTCTGGCGAGCTGCGGAATTATTTGAAGTGGGCAGCCCTGCTTCGTGTTCAATGAAGGCCTACCTCCATTTTGACCTCAGTTTGTTTTCAAACTAAAACTTATATTCTATACAGAGTCTGTACCGGGATTTCCCCCTACTGATAGTTTCCCAGCTAAGTGATCACTTAACAGGTTGTTGGATTCTTAATCTGAAATTATATTCTGCCTTAGTTTCCCATAGAACATAAACAGTTATTTTTCTCATTGAAGTCTCATATATTTTTATACATAAAGCCTTTTTTATATATTAGTAGTTTTCATAATTATATTGGGCTGTAGAATTTTATTTTTTACATTTATCTATTTGTTTGTGCATATGTGCCACAGAGCATGTGTGTCCATCAGAGAACAACTTGCCAGAGTCTGTTCTCTCTTTCTACCTTGTCGGTCCCAAGGATAAGACTCAGGTCCTATAAGCGCCTTTACCCATGAACCATCACCGGCTCGTGTTTTTGAGACAGGGTTGTACTGTATATCTTAAGAGTGACCTCAAAGTCACTATGTAGTCCAAGTTACTCTCTTAACTTACTACAACCCTCCCAAGTGCTAGATAGAGAAGTGTGTGCCACCATACCAAGCTTGAGAAGCAGAGTTCTCAGCCTGTGTGTCGAAGCCCCTGGGGGGAGGCATATCTATCAGATATTTCCATTACTATTCATAACAGTAGCAAAATTCGTTATGAAATAGCAAATTTTATGGTTGGGGTCACCCCAAGAAGAACTATATTAAAGGGTCGAAGCATTAGGAAGGTTAGGAATCAGTAGGCTAGAGAGTTAAAGTTCACATTGAAGATAGAATAAGTAATATTACTATTTTGGAGTTGAGAATGTAGTTTAATTGATAGAATGCCTATCTAGCATTCCTGAAGCTCCAGGTTCGATCTGCAGCCACATAGATCCAGGCTGTGTAGTACACACCTGTATTCCCAGCGCTCAGGAGTTGAAGGGATGAAGACCAAGAATTCAAGGTCATTTTTGGCCACATATGAAGTTCCAGGCCAACATGGTCTACTGGAGAGTCTAATATCAAAGACAACCAAAACACACCTACGTTCCAGGTAGGTCAGTTCTGCCCTCCTCATGCTAGCCATGCTGTGGACTGACAGATCTGATGAATACCTAGGAAGCTGGGCTGGGGTGCTCCACCTGGATTGTGCAGTCTGGTGATTGCTTAGATGAGGTAATCCTGTGGCCAAGGCTTCCAGGAAAGGCCTGGTCAATAGTGCCTCATTTATTGACAGCTACCCAGCCAGGCAAGGGTCTGGGAGCCTTCATCGTCTGTGGGCTTTAGGCTGCAGTCCAGTAGAATACATATTGAGTTCTACTTGAGAAAGACAGGAACTCATTATCACATGAAGCTTGGGGAAGCCAACAGGTATGTCAGCTATGTGCCCTGTGCCAAGGTTATGTGTCGGTACCAGGAGCTCAGGCAGAGCTGCCAGCCCCAGGAAAAGCTAGATCCTGAGGTGGCACCAGCCACCATGCTGCCTGGAGCTGTACTTGTCTGACTTTTCTAGCTCCTTGTTTGCAGAATCTGTTAGAAGGGAAAAGCCTAATAGCCAAGGTTGATTCTCTTGCTCTGAACCCAGCAATAGGCACACAAAAAAGTATGAGCGAGGCAGTTAACAAAGTCCTCCAGGGACCCCAGACGGCTCTCCCCAGCAGTCACCACAGTGAATTGGCTTTATCTCTCTCCAGCTCCCATCCCTGAGCAGAAGCCTGCACGGCCAGCTGTCTCCTGGGCTGCCCTCTGGGATGGCTAATAGTCCCTGTTCCCACCTATGGAACACTGTCCTTTCCCTTGCTTCTAGTTGACACTGTCTCTCACGTGTCTGTTTACCCAAGTCCTAGCCTTCTACTTGTAGGATATGTCTATCCCAACTCCTACCATGGTTCTCCACACTGCAGGTGCCCAAGCATAGCTCAGGTCATCCCCCCCTAGACCTGCAGATTAACTTATATGAGGACCCAGAATCCTACAATGGCTACCTTGTCCTGACACTTCTTCCTCTGATCTCACAATCTGGGTCTCTGTAGTCCAGGAAGACAGAATTCACCATCTTCCTACCTCAGCCTCCCAAATGCCTCCCAAGTGTGTATGTATTACTATGCTCAGCCCCACCCCCACCCCCTCCGCCTCTTTTGAGGTAGGGTCTCATGTAGCCATGCACCAGTAGGGATTAAATCCAGGGTCTCATACATACTAGACAAGCAGTCTATCAACTGAACTAACTGTACTGCTGTCATAACTACAGTTGGACACTGCACAAAAATGTTTCAGTCAACAAGGGACCACATGTACACCAATATAAGACTATCATCTAATGACACCTCCCTGCATTAGCTTCTGTAAAGTTTCTTAGGAAATGAGAAAATCTCATGATTCATTTTTCAGAATGTAACCCCATGAATGCATGGCTGTACTTGGTAGCCCTGAGTTCTTTCAGAGAGGACACTAAAACAACGTAGCCTTGTCCCTAATCATTTCCCAGGTATCAACTCCAGTGTCTGCCATGTAGTAGAAATTTAGTAAATATTTGCTCAGTGAACATACAAATGGCTGTATCAAATCATTTCTTTGAAGTGCTGCATGAAGCCCAGTGAATGGTGCTGTAATCCCAGCACTAGGGTTGTGGAGGCAGTTTAAGGTTGTCCTCACCTCTATGGAAAGTTCAGTATAAGACCACATGAATTCCATGAAACTGTCTCAAAAAACTAGAATAAGTCAACTAAACACAGTATATTTTGAGAGTTTCCCTGGTCTGCAGACTTCGTGGGTCAAATGTGCACCTTGCTCCTGTGATTGACACCTCCCATGGGAATGAGCTCACTAGAGCATCTGAAATACCAGACAGCATCCACTGTTCCACTCAGATTGTATTCCACTGTCCTGCTTTAATAGCTCTCTGAATTTTCATTTAACTTTTATGTCAGCCTATAAAGATTTTCATGGCTACAAAGACATTGACACAGCCCTTCCACTCAGGGTCCAGCACATGTGCTTGGCAAGTCCTTCATCTGGAGGATTTACTTGATGCTGGACCTGCATTTGGTTGAACATCTGTCCTGCCTGCATTCAGCCAAGATCTCCCTATACCCTGCCTATTCACCTGACTCTGACCCCTAGCCTCTCCTTGACAGGTCCACTCTCTCCCCCAAAGCCACGTGTGCTGGCTCATACCTCTAAGCCCAGCACTGCGGAAGGTCAGGAAGTTCAAGGTCACCCTTAGCTACATAAAGAATTCAAAACAAGACTCTGCCTCTATTTATTAGTTAAGGACTGCAGTTGTGTTCCCAGCACCCATGTTAGGTGGCTCACAGCTTCCTATAACTCCAGCTCCAGGAATCAGACTCCACTTTCTGCTTCTGCAAGCAAATAAAAAATAATTCTAAAGAGACCCTGTCTTAGAGTATGTACTGATGCAACAGACACCATGGCCAAAAAGAAAAAGCATTTCTAAATAAAGGACTTTTCAGCTTACACTTCCTTCCATTTTGATGTTATTACCAAAGGAAGTCAGGACAGGAACTTAAACAAGGACAGAACTTGGAGGCAGGAGCTGATGTAGAGGCCGTGGAGGAGTGCTGCTTACTGGCCTGCTCAGCCTGCTTTCTTATCTAACCCAGAACCTCCAGCCCAGGGATGGCCCCACCCACAGTGGGCTCTGCCCTCCCCCACTGATCACTAATTGAGAAACTGCCTTACAGCTGGATCTCATGGAGGCATTTCTTCAATTGAAACCCTGTCTCCAAAAACCAAAAACAATCAACTATCGAACAAAATCCCAACATGTTAAAGATACTGACGAGACCTTTATTGCAGAATAGACTTGAACCATTATTGGTCCTTATCCCAGAAGTTACAACAATACGGCCTTAGTGGTAGAGATAGTTTTTATTCTTTGGTTTTTTGAGACAGGATTTCTCTGTGTAGCCCTGGCTGTCCTGGAACTCACTCTGTAGACCAGGCTGGCCTCGAACTCAGAGATCCGCCTGCCTCTGCCTCCCAAGTGCTGAGATTAAAGGCGTGTACCACCACTGCCCGGCTTTATTTTTCTTTTAAAATCCGCCTGTCTCTACTTCCCCAGTGCCAGCTAAGGATGATTTTTTTGAGATGGGGTTTCCTCTGTCCCTCAGACTCTCCTGGAAATCATGATCCTCCGGCCTCAGCCTCTCTAGTGCTGGAATTACAGCTGTGTGCTGCACGCCTGCCTGTAGCAGTCAGAGCCTTAGGCTTTGCACAAGAAGACATTTTACTCAGTCACATCTGTGATCCGAGTTTAAGTTTTTAGTTATTCGTTCTTTACTTTATAATTATTTTTATTATGTATGTGTGCTTGCACACATATACCACAACACATGTATGGACATTGATTTTCTCTTTCCGATATGTGAATCCTGGGAATCAAACTCAGGTCATCAGGCTTGTTAGCAAATACACTTACCTGCTGAATTGTCATGCTTGTTCCCATTCCTTTATTTTTTGAAACAGGGTTTCATGTAGCCCAGGATAGCCTAGCACTTGGTATGCAGTGGCCTTACATTTTTGATACTCCAGCCTAGCTGGTGCTAAGATTCTGAGCATGCCTCACTTCACCTGGCTAATTTTTTTTTTTAATATTCTGTGCACAGGTACAAATGTCATAACCATTTGCCAGCACTGTGGCCTGATAGGATTCCCCCTGGTAGAACTTCCCCTCTGTTCAGCTTTCCACCCTTGAGTCCATGTCTGTGGGCAAGGGCAGAGTTTCAGGCTGGTCTCTTGATGCCAACAACTACCTAGTGAAAAGCACAGTTTAAGGTGCGCTGTTGAAGACACTTCAACTCTGCCAGCACCTCCTGGCACCCCATCACATAGATGCCAGGACGAGAGTCTCAGCAGTGCACAGGTCCTTTCCTTTCCCCACTCCCCAGTACTACACACACACTTGCTCAGTAGAGAAAATATTTCACAATTATGTTTTGAGTAAAAGAGCTTGTATCTTTAACTGATGATACAGGAAATGTCTCTGCCTTTAAAGGGTACCCCTCTCCCATAGCTGGAATATTATGAAATGACGTAGCAAAGCAGGAATTTTCTTGGGTTCCAGGCAGAATCATGATGGCATGCATAATCTGCCAGTCATTAACCTTGAGTGGGTGACTTGCTTCAGATTTTCAGATTTTAATTCTGCGATAATGTATTTATTTGCACACTTGTGATGGGGCAACATAATTCAGCAAAATAATCACTTGTACTCCAAGTCTCAGTGTCTAGGCTGGCTGGTTTTATGTCAGCTTGTCACAAGCTAGAGTCGTCAGAGAAGACAGAGCCTCAGTTGAAAAAATGCCTCCTTAAAATTGGGCTGTAGAGCATTTTCTTAATTAGTGACTGTGGTGTGATCCTGGGTTCTACTAGAAAGCAGGCTGAATAAGCCATGGACAGCAAGTCAGCAAGCAGCACCCTTCACGGCCTGTGCATCAGCTCCTGCCTCCAGGTGCCTGTTCTGTTTGAGTTCCTGTCCTGACTTCCTTCCTGATTAATAGTGATGTGGAAGTGTAAGCCAAATAAACTCTTTCCTCCCAAATGGCTTTGGTCGCAGCATTTCATCATAGCAATGGAAACCCTGACTGAGATGGCCGCCCTCACCACAGCATCACAGATAAGATCATAGTTACCTGTCTGCTTGTGCTGTACTCATAAAACTGTCTAGAACACGATTGGATGTCTGTTCTGAAAAGTCCTTGGTGCAGTATTTTGGGGTAGGTGTGTGTTCAGGAGTGTGTGTTCAGATAAGGTCTGAAAGATAAGGCTGTCATAGCCCAGAATATCTTGAAACTCTGAATCCTGCCCAAGCCTCCCAAGTTTACAAACTGTATCTCTACACCAGTTAACAGTTGTTGGTTTGCTTTTTTTTTTTTTTTTTTTTTTTTTTAAAGAATCCTTAGACTTGTACTGGAGAGGCGCCTTAGTTGGTAAAATCCTAGCCACTCAAATATGAAGACCTGAGTTTGGATCTCTAGCAACCACTCAAAAATCTAGGTATGGTGGTGTATATATGTGTACATACACACAAGAGTCCTAAGACGTGAGACAAAGGCACCAAGTTGGTGACGCTACTACTACGTTTGTTGCTGCTGCTATAGAGCTTGCCCTTGGCTACAAAGTCCCTTGGTAAAATCCGCTTTGCAAGCTGCCCGTCTTCTTGCTTCTGCAATCATTTTGCAAGTATCATATTTTACTCCTGACTCAGTGGCAGTTCACTTCCTACCAATGAGATCCTTCAAATGCAAAATCAGTGTCTGGGAGCTTTTAAAATTGAAGTGTTAGGACGCATATTACCAGCACTATAAAATATTTATCGCCTCATGAAACAGGACTTCAACCCGAGGTGTAAGAACCACCTTAACTTGCTTGATCACCCTACGGAATTAGCCTGTGTTTTGAAAAGCACCTGTGTGGTGGTCACTTTTCTTATTGCTGTAAACAAAAGCAACTTATGGGGAAAAGGATATATCATGAGGGGAGGCATGATGGCAAGATCACAAGGGAGCTGGTCACATTGCATCTACAGTCAGGAAGCTAGGGATGGAATCCGGACCATTGAGCATGGTAAGCCAGCACTCGACAAGCAGAGCTACAGCCTCAGCTTAAGAGCTGATTTTTTTTTTTATTACTGTCCCTCCACAAGGGTGAAACAGCCATCTGTTCCTTTGTGCCATTTACAGATAAAATTAGAAACGTTGCTTCTATTCCTCCTTCTTTCCTGCTGGCCCAGGGAAGACTGACAGGGTCTGATGTGTTGGTTAGAAGCCCCTCTTGGTTTTCACGCCACCATGCTATTGGTATGCTAGCCTTCAAGGCTGGAAAAATATGGCTGCTCTTGTCTGATCCCAGCAGGCTGTCTAGTTCAGGATCAGCATCCAAGACTCCTGACCCTGGCAAACTAGGACAACACCCCTCACCCTTGCAGAGTGACTTTAGTCACTGAGACCTGCACGATCACCCTCATAGGTGACTTGCCTGTCTTACTGGGACATTTTCATTCATAATACTAAGAAACAACCTCAGGCACTAAACCAAGACAAGGAAACCAGAGACTTTTGAGGAGCAGTGCAGCTTGGGCTACGGGCAGGCAGGCATCCAGTACTTCCTGCCTTCCCTGAGGCTCTCCAGCCTGAAGCTGGTCCAGAAGGAACAAGAAGTAGTTATGCTTCACACTGGAGAATTGGAAACCAGACAGGGGACAGCTTTTTTCCATCCTCCATGACTAGGACACCAGACAAATTTAGCACATCTTTTATCTTTTACATGCTATTAACAAGTGATCGATCAACTATAAACTCGTGATTTTGTTTTGAGATAATCTCCTGGAGTTCGTGCTAGCCTCTGCATCACTGTATACCAAGGATAGCTCCTCCTCTGGCTTTCACCTTCTAAATTTTGAGTTTACAGGTGTATGTCACCATATTTTGTTAACGTAGTACTGGGAGTGGAATCCAGGGCTTTGCACATGCTGGGCTCGAGCTCTTCCCAGGGAGCCACGTTCTCAGCACTCAGCTGTAAACACCTTGAAGAGTGAAAGTTACAAGGTGGATGCCTGTGTCTGTGCCAGCTGCTTCAGCATGCTCTCCTCATTTTTAGGGCCTTCCATTTTGGTCCCGCCCAACCCTTGGCTGTACTGACTGGCATGTTGAGAACTCCCCAAACTGACCCAGGGAATCCTTCTTGATGTGCTTGTACACAAGGTGTGTGGCCTCATCCCACCCATTCCTCCCTACCTCCCACCCCCCACCCCAAGCCCGGACATGACTTGGGGTGGTCCTGGCATGCTGGGTATCTAGACAGCTTTTCATCGGTTGCTCATCAGCATGCTAATTGTCATATAACTAATTATGCCCTGAATTCTAGTTGATTTTCTTAATGAGACAGCTGGGTTAATTATGTAATCGTATGATTACATTAGCCCAGAGTGTCCCGGCAAAGAGTAGAGTCGGCCTGCATGTGATGTCATCCCTGGGATGGTGCTCACAAGGAACACATTCATCCTGGAACTAGTGGCAGGGGACAGCCCTGTGTTATCTGCAGAGCTCTATGCAAACATGGGCCCAGGGTTTATTAAGATGGAGTCTCTAAACCCTCACAGTATGGGGTGGGTCCATTTGCCACAAGCCCAACTGCCATCCCCAAGTCATCCCTGAGTCCTGGCCAGATCTGAAGCTGGCTTGTCATTCTATAGCTTGGGTGCAGCCCATCAGTATGCCTTCAGTAACTTTGGGACAGTTATTTGGTAACTTTATTTGACACTGCTTCTCTCTATTGGACATGCCAGCTGCCTGGGAAGTGGACAGAGACACCCAACAAATGTTTGTATAAAAGTGCTGCTCGAGGGTCAGGGGAAGGGCGCGGGCCCCAGAATGGCCCAAACACTCTCTTCTTTTGTGCTCTGTCCCCACAGAAGCAGACTTTCCTGAGAGGTGACCATGCCTGTGGAGTCACCACTCTATCTGGTCACACTCTCGTCCTGGCTTCTTCCTCTGCCAGAACTTCTTCCTCAGCTTCCTTTTCAGTGTAGACATGCTGTCCTAGGTGATTTCTGAAACTCCTCAGGAGTATAAGACCACACACACACACACACACACACACACACACACACACACCCCTCCCTCCAAGACAGTGAGTGGTGTCACCGCAATGAAGGTGTATTGGCCTTCATGTAGGTATCATCAAAGATTGTGATCTATCCTCATTCCTAATAATTGTAGGAGCTTAGATGTAGGCCAGCATCTCCAGAAGCTGGCCTACATCTAAGCCTCTCTTACCATACCTGCCACTACCTTCCTCATCCACATTCCCACAATTCCTTGCTCCCTGGGCTCACCCCTTCCTACTGCATACTACTGGCCACTCTTGACCCAGTACCCAAATCCATCAATCCAAAGCACTGGCCAGACATCTTTATGTATCTTCAGGCTAGCCGCAGACTGTCTTTATAGCTGAGAATGACCTTAAATTTCCGATCATCCTACTGCTTCCTGAGTACAGGTGTGTGGCACCAGGCCTGGTTTATTTGGAGCTAGGGATCAAACTCAGAACCTCATGTGTGCCACACAAGTACTCTACCAACTGAGATATTGCCATTTATCTCAAGTAAAAAATTTGGGATTCACAGCCCCAAGACATTCTTATTTTATGTATATAATATGCATAGACAATTATAGTAGTGTATTTTGAGAAAACTCTATATATCACATTCTAAAAATAAGAAGCTACAGCCAGGCATAGTAGTTCATAACTACAATTCCAGTTCTTTGGAGGCAAAGTGAGTTCAAGTACAGCCTAGGCAACTTACTGAGACCCTGTGTCAAGATGAAAAGTAAAGAGAATCTGAGGCTGTCGCTCTGCTGTGGCAGTGTGCTTGCCTAATGTGAGTCAATCCCCAGTGCCACAACACACAAAGCAGTGGTCAGAGTGAAGGGAGTTAAAATACTTTATTAAGACATTTAAAAGTTGTTCTTGAAAATTACTTAAGTATAAAGACATGTATATATTTTATTAATGGTGTTAGACATTGAACCCAGGGCCTTGCACATGCGAGGTAAGCATTCTAGTACTGAGCTCTATCCCCCGTGCACTGAAGTTCTGTTGGAGGGTGTGTATGTAGGTGCATATGTGTGTGCACATAGAGACAAGAGATCAACCTTGGATGTTATTCCTCAGGAGCTGCCCACCTTGGGATTTTGGTAGTGGTGGTGGTATTGCTTGCTTGCTTGCTTGCTTGTCTGTTTAAGACAGTCTCTCACTGAGAGCTAAGGCTTGCCAATTAGGCTAGAGTAGCCCCAGAGACGTCAAAGCCTCCTGTCTCTGGGCTTAGAAGCATCCACTACCTGCCCACACACACACACACCCCACCCCAGCTTTTTTACATATATTTTAGTGATGAAATGCAGGTCCTCATGCATACAAGGCAAGTTCAGTGGTAGAGTACTTACCTAACATATGCAAAGCCTAGGGTTTACTCCTCACCACTACCTTATGGATGGGTGGATGGATAAATGCACATGTGGATACATAGATACATAGGGTTCAATCCCCAGCACTTTTGAATGAGCAAATAACAAATGGAAAAAAAAAAAAAAGAGCAAGCAAAATTGGCTGGATCAATGCATTAGCATTTTACTAAAGATTTTTGTCTTTAAATTTGTAGGGAATATAGAATACAGATTTTTGTGTTTATTAACCAGAAGGCAGGGCTGTGAGCTCACTTCATGAGCTGGGATGTGTTCCCCCCTTCAAAGCTGCTATGACAAGTGGCTACACCACTGAAGAAAATTCCTCCTCCTCCAATCCCTTAACAACCATTATCTACCAATAGATAGATAGCTCCTGTTATGGAGTGATAATAGTGGGCCTGGTATAGCTGGATTTCATTTCAAATTAGATTTCATTAAAAGGTATAGTATTATAAACTTTTTTATTTCTTTCTGAGTCAGATTGGATCATTTCCAACTGTATTTTTGCTTTTGTTTATATATGTAGATGCACAGGGGAGTGTGTGTAGGTCGAAGGTCAAGCTAGTGTATTATTCATCAGGAGCTATCTTGTTTTTTAAGGCAGAGTCTTTCACTGGGACTTGGGACTCTCCAAGTAGGCTAAGGTGACTAGCCAGCAAACCCCAGGGCTGCTTGTGTCTCCACTGGCTACCTGACCTGGCATTTTAGATGGATTCTGGGAATCAGAACTCAGGTACTCATGCTGGCATGCCAGGTGCTTTACCCACTGAGTTATCTTTCTGGGGTTTTGTCACCATATCAACCAGTCTGACCTGGGACTTACATTAATCATAGTATATATCATCTTTTTTTTTTTTTAAGATAGAATCTTACTATATATCCTTGGCTGGCCTAGAACTCAATATATGGACTAGGTTAGCCTCAAACTTATTCACAGAGATCCACCTGGTTCCACCTGGTCTCCATGTGGGGACTAAAGGTACATTCTGTCTTCTTAAGACTATATCTTGTGCCGATTGTGGTAGTGCGCTACTCTAATCCCAGCAGTCCAGAGGCACAGGTAGGTAGATCTCTGTGAGTTTGAGGCCAGCCTCGATTACATACTGATTTTCATGCCATCTAGCACTATGTAATGAGACCCTGTCTCAAAAAAAAAAAAAAAAAAAGAAGAAGAAGAAAGAAAGAAAAGAAAAGAATTAAAGGATGATCCATTCTGGCATTTTCTGATCTTGGAATTTGTAAAATCTATTTTTTTTTTCTAGATCAGTCTGGCTAGGAGCTAATCAATTTCAATGATTTCTTTTTTCCTTAAGAACCTGCTTTTGTTTGCATTGATTTTTTTTTTTCTCTTTGCCTTTTCAGTTTTATTGCTCCCCAATCTCCCTTGCTCACTTCTGCTTTTGCATTTGCTTTGTTCCTTTTTTATGTTCTTAAGAGGTTCAGTGCATGTTTTACTCCATTGTGGCCAGAGAATGTGCTTCAGATGATATTTGTTCTTCTGAATTTATCAAGACTTGTTTGTAGCTCTGCTTGCTGTGGGATATTCCCCATGCATACTAAAGGAACACTTGTTATGTAGCTGTGTGGGACCACCGAGGCGGTTGGTTGGTAGTGTTCTTCGGGCTTTTGCATCTATACTGACATTTTGCTAGGCTTCTGCCTCCGAGCATCTGCCTCAAATCTCTCCAGGGAGGGGCTGGGGGCGTGGCTCAGTGGTAGAGCCCCTGCCTAGAATCCCCCAGGGAGGGGCTGGGGGCGTGGCTCAGTGCTAGAGCCCCTGACTAGACTCCCCCAGTGAGGGGCTGGGGGCATGGCTCAGTGCTAGAGCCCCTGCCTAGAATCCCCCAGGGAGGGGCTGGGGGCGTGGCTCAGTGCTAGAGCCCCTGACTAGAATCCCCCAGTGAGGGGCTGGGGGTGTGGCTCAGTGGTAGAGCACTTGTCTGGAATCCCCCAGGGAGGGGCTGGGGGCGTGGCTCAGTGGACTTGCATTCTCACAGCTCTGAGTTTCTTCCCCAGCACCACAGGGAGAAATGATTTTACATCTCTGTTATTAATAGATGTGAATGGAGTTTTGATATTTGTACCCATTATTATGGAAGGTCTTTTTCCGTTTTTGGTTAGTGTCTTGGGGTGTATATACCTTCAGCTCCCTTGGCAAGCCTTTCAGAGCAAGGTCTTAGTCTTGCTTATCAAGCATCCCTTTAGTATCCTGAACCTTGTGAACCTTTAGCATCCTTGTGTCATAAAATTAACATTATCAGTTACTTTTAGGGGTGATGGATGGTTCTGGCCCTGCCTGGCACTGTGCTCCTGATTCTCGCCGTGTCTCTATTAAGGCAACTCCTCAAGTACCTCTGTCTCCTCCTCTGTCTCCTCTTACTGAAGCAGAAGAAGGGAAAGAAAAAAAAAAACCTGCTGTTTGCCCATTTATATGGAATGTATCCTCCACTCATGTGATCTTTAATGTGGCCGTTTTTTGCTTTTGCATTGATATTTGATGTTACCTAGACTACTTCTCCAGGGAAGCTGGCTCCTGATAACTTGGCTCAGTGTCCCTTGCAGTGCACAACCTTGGCCTTTCTCAGATCATGTAGCCACTTAGGAAACCCTTGTTAAATTAGTGCATGAAGAGACAGTATAATTGAGGTGGCTGCTGGCTCAGGAAGTAGCATTCATAATTAGCATTTTGCATACCTGTTGGCCTGGCCAGCTTTCCTTCCCATCCCTGTCCCTGGGGGAGATGCCAGCGCCTGACACATCTCAGCATGCCTTCCCCCAGCCTGTGCAGGGATGACTAGAATTAATGAGCTAATGTTACCGCGCTTAGCAAAATGTGCTGAATAAATCCAGGTGATAGGGTTGTTTGTTATATAATTATGCTGTTTAAGGTCCTGAATTGCATAACGAACTGCACACTACCTCCAAGCCTGCTTCAGGAATTAACTTATCAGATGATCGTAAAATGCTTTTTGAGTTTGTCATGGTGGGTGGATAGGGATAGTGGCAAAGCATGTTGGGTTGGAGGCTGGGCAGGTGGCTTATAAGAACTTCACATGTTATTCTGTCTATGGGTGTGTTCTGTCTCCTCCCTCAGACAATTCTATAATTGAACTGCTGAGTTGAGAGGCTCCTGACGTACAGCCTGAGACCTAACAATGCTTGCGTGGAGTTTAAATGGCATTGGAAATCGTTAACGAGACAGAAAGCTATGATTTCCCCAGCTTAACATGCAGGTCGGGGTTTGGCGTGCTCAAGTTCATTGTTTTGGTCTCCAGCTCAAACATGCTAGGACTATTATACCATCATGTGGTAATTAGCCGTTCCTTTAATACACATAATAAAAATTAAGCCTATGAGGTACTTTACCAATGGCTTTTACATATCCCAAAACAATATTCCAATGCTGTAGGCCTTTAGTCATGCAATGTACCATCGTAAAGTTGAGAGTCTAATGCACCAAACTATTTGAACATTCAGTTCCTTTTCTATTCTGTGGCCAGTTTTGCTACTTTGGCATTAACTTTAAATTAAATATAGATGCTATAATGAATAATTACAAGAGTGCCAGAACTTCCATTTACAGTGGGGCGTGCTGAGAATTCGTCTTAAGGCTTAGTTGGTTACTATTTGCTCATTACATGTGTGTTCTCTTCATATGTTACTGGATTCCTGCTGATTGGCAAGATGGAAGCTATTTTTTCATCAGAAGCAGACACACTGGGTCCTGGCCTTTAAATAGGGATGGCCTGGTGGGGTCTGGGGAGATGGCCCAGTCAGTTAAGTGCTTGGCAAGTATGAGGATCCACGTTTCATCCCCAGTACCCAAGTAAAAAGCTCCTGAGTTTGTAATCATTGGAACTAGGGAGGTGGGAACTGATGGATTCCTGGCCTAGCCAGGCAGCCTAGCCTACTTAGTGAGTTCCAGGCCAAACGAAAGACACTGTCTCAGCAAGGTGGAGAAAGATTGTGGAAGACACCCATCATCAACACCTTTCCACATGCACACACATATGTACAGAATGCAGCCTTAGCTCCTGAAAAGTCAAATAGGCACTAGCAGTTATGCTAGAAAAGGCAATGTCTGTGAACATTCCTAGAGTGCTCTGTGAGTACAGCTCTTTTCCTCCTCATCTGTGACCTGGGTCAAGCTCAGATGGTCCTTCTGTATAAAGGAGGTTGTGGGCATAGTACTCATTTCTCTCAGTCCATTTTCCCAGCCTGAAGACATGGAGGGCAGAAAGGGATTCAGGTTTCCTGGGAAGACAGTACAATTAAAAGAAAAAAAAAAGTACCTGGGATGTTCTGAGAATTTCATTTTTCTTGTTATTACCACTCCTGCTTAGAACTATGTTCCCAAAATAGCTCTAGCAATCTAACATAACATAAATATTTTAATGCTAATTAAAATAATAATGAAAAGTCATGAATGAGAAAGAGACTGTGTATAGAGGCCGCATAAGTGCCCAACAAGCCTGAGACTCACATGATGGACAGTGTTGGTGTTAAGCCCCAGTGCTGGGCTCCCTCAGGGCTGCAGACTCTAGCTTCATACATCCTGGTGACGCATGGAGTAAACGCTGTGAACACATTGACATCTCAGAGAATTCCAGGCCAGCCCTTGCTTCCAGGAACCAGGGGTGGTCTGAAAAATTAATGACTCTGGTATGGAAAGTTAAGTGAGTTCTTGAATATATACCCTCACTGATCTGCCATGTGTGGTGTTTAGCATTCCTTGAGAGGAGACTAAATCTCCACAGCCGTCCCTCGGCAAGGCTGGCGCCCCTGCCACAAATAGATTCAGTAATCTTTCTAAGCCCTGTGACTTGGATATTCTTCTACTCTCAGAATTCCAAAGGGTGTGTTCCCCTGGGCCCAGCAGGTGGGTTATAATTGCCTCCTAAACAGAAGGAAAAGGAAGATCATATTGTCTGAGAGCATTTACTGTCTGTCTGTCTGTCTGTCTGTCTGTCTGTCTGTCCACCTTCTGCTGAGAATTCTTGGGAAAGCCTGAGGCCAAAACCCAGTCCTATAAAATTGTCTGTGTACTTTTTCCAACTGTAGACTAAAATCTAACCCTGAGTAAATGTGATGGCAGACATCATTCCTTTGGGGATGACGGCCAATATGTGTGAGTATAAAGAAACCTAGATGTGGCAGCCAGAGTCAGCTCCATGCATTGTTCCTCAGAAGTCATCTACCCTGTCTTTTGAGATAGTATCTCTCACTGGCCTAGAACTCACAAACTGCAAGGCTAGCTGGCAGTGAGCTAGAGAAATCCATCTGTCTCTACTGCACTACTACTGGGATTACCAATGCCCACACTTGGCTGCTTATGTGGGTGCTGGGGACTCAGACTCATGTCTTTATGCTTGCTTAGCAAGCTCTACTGATGGAGCCATCTTCCCAGCCCCAAACATCATGTTCTTTGTCCACAAGGTCTTTCAGGACTGGCCTAGATGCTCTTTTGCTCTCTGTATTCTAATGGGGAACTTGGTGCCTTCCTAGCTGGCTGGCCACAGGCCTGCTATGGGTCATTACCAATTGCGCTTTTATAGGTGTCCCTCATCTTAGAACCAGCAGCTAGCTGCATGCCTTTAACTGTTCAGTTAGACCATCAGTAAGACCATCATGCTGTAAGATATAGTTCAGGGATAGATCTTCCACAGACTATCAACAAGCTTGTTGATAGACTTCAACAAGCACAAAGCACTGATGCACAAGGCTCTGGATTCGATACACAGCAGCACATTATCTAAATGTGGTGTTGCCTCTAATCCTAGCACCTGAGAAATGAAGGCAGGCGGATCAGAAATTCAAAGCCAGCATAGTTTACATGAACCTCTGCCTCAAAAATAAAGACAAGGGCATGGACTTACAGAGCCCTAGGGTACTCTCCTCTCTCTGAGAGTTTCCATGTATGTATAGAATTGTGACCACCTGGAGTCAGCAAGCTTAGTTCAGCTTTCTCTGGGCCTACCAGTCAACCAGGAAAACCCAGGCTAGCCCTTCCTTCTCAATGAATTTTAGTGCCTCTTCTGTAGTAAGTGCCATTGTGAGACTCTTCTAAGAAAATGTCCTGTCTGTACAAGTGTTCTGTGGCCTGAGTTCCAGGTCCTTGGACTTCCTAGACTCATTTAATGTAGAGGCACCTTTCATGGACCAGTATCCCCCAGAGAAGGCTCTGTAAATAAGATAGGCTGCCCTGAGGCTCCCTTCCTCCCACTCAGTATGCCTGTGTCTCTATTTCTATCTGACCAGTGAATGAAAATCCTTAAAGAATCCCAGCCACCAGAGTTGGCAAATCCCAGTGAGTTGTTGTCACCCCATTTCCACTTGTTAAGAGTCTTGGTCTGAGCCGGGTGTGGTGGCGCACACCTTTAATCCCAGCACTTGGGAGGCAGAGGCAGGCAGATTTCTGAGTTCGAGGACAGCCTGGTCTACAGAGTGAGTTCCAGGACAGCCAGGGCTACACAGAGAAACCCTGTCTCGAAAAACCAAAAAAAAAAAAAAGAGAGAGAGACTTGGTCTGAGTACCTAGCCAGTGGCTAAAGGGGCAATGAAAGAGGAATCTAGGCCCCAAGAGAGTCTCCAGGAGATGACTTCTGGATACTGGCCTAGAATTGCCAGTAAGGGACTGGGTGTGGCTCAGAGGTACAACACCTACTTGGACTCTCCTGGTAATGAACTGGGGGTGTGTCTCAGCAGAAGAGGGCTTGCCTAGAATTCACCAGTGAGGGGCTAAGAGCATAGCCTGGTGGTAGAGTGTTTCCCAGATGAGGATCTGGGTGAGTATACTGACCTGTGTTCTCCCATTGTGTAGATCCGGTACCAGCCCTGGACGTCGGGCAACAGCTGGAAATAAAAGTGCAGCGTCTACACGACATTGAAACAGAGAACCAGAAACTTAGGGAAACACTAGAAGAGTACAACAAGGAGTTTGCTGAAGTGAAAAATCAAGGTCGGTGGCAATGCCTGCCTGGCTGTGCTTTCTGCCCCCCCCCCCCTTAATTGCCTTCTTCATAGTGTTGGAACTGGCTGTAATTGTTACCCTCCTCATGAAGCCAGGGTGGGGCAAGCAGCCGAATCTCTTAAACAAAGATAATGATACTGCCTAGCTATGCCACAGCTAAACTTTTCCTCCCACAATAACTACATAGGATTTTATTGTCCTTGGTCTGGGCCGGATCGGGATTCTTTGAAAATTCCTCCTGTATCATCTTGTGATAGGATCTGTCTTTTCAAAGACTGATGTGTCGCCTCTGGGCGACACCTGTCAGACAGCCAGCTCCTGATCAAAGGGTCATACACAGTAAGTCATTTAGTAATTGCTACCGATCCATTAAGGCTCCAGACAAGACTCATCCTTACAAGCTGTGTGCTTACACACCATTCCTCCCATGTTGACCTCATCTATTCATTGTGAATTGGGGGGGGGGGGGGGGGGATTACCTTGCATCACAAGGCATGGAAGGTAAAGGCTTTTCCTGCCAGGGACAAACATAAGGAAATTTGTCCTATACTTGAAAACTAGGTGTGTTTGAAATCCTAAAACCTGGCCTGGTGTAAACAGCAGTCCTAGGGCTCCAGAGGCCAGAGTAGGAGGATTCAAAGTTCAAGGCCTGCCTAGGTTACAGGCTGTGTTCAAGGCTACTCTGAGGAATTTAGTTAGAGCTTGTTTCACAAATAAAAAGCAGAAAGAGGGCTAAGAATATATAGCTGAGTGGCTGAACATCTTTCAGTGAGCGACTAGGGGAGTGGCTCAGTAGTTTGAGTGTTTGCCCAGCCTTGCGTGATCAAGGCCTTAGGTTCAAGTCTCCATTAATAAAAAATTAAAAAAAAAAAAAAACAATGCAGAAAGCCTCAGAACCTTCTGAAGTAAAAGCCCAATGTAACAACAGTCACAAGGTTTATAAAGCAACTCCCAAATGTCCTGTGTCTATGTGTCCTTGGTTTTGTTCTGGAGACACAGGTGAGGACTTAGGCAGGAGGGAGGGGTATGGGTCTGGCTGGCTCCTCTGCACGCCCTGCTGGTTAGTGAGCTTTCAGAAAACTAATCAAAAGCTAAATGACTAGGATTGTGAAGAACATCCTTTTTGCCTTTAAGACTGTTGGAGACAGACTCGGGAGGGGCACTGTCTGTGGGAAGATCCAGGAAGAGACTGGAATGATGTAAGAAACGCTGGGACAGACAGGCCTGGAGTGTGAGGATAGAAGGCTCCATGGCTGCCGTCAGGCCTATGCTCACACACTGACTGGAGACTGTTTCCACAGTGGGATGCAGAAATTTTGGGGGTCAGAACCTACTTCAGCCTGGTTCTTTGGGACCACAAGAGACAGTACTGGCTCACTTAAAAGGGAACTGTTGGGCTTATGAGTTGGGATACTTCAAGACTTTCTCTCCCACAGCAACCATCTGCAATAGGACTTGTTTCTTTCAGAATGCCCAGTGCCTGAATGACAGGTGTGTGTGTGTGTGTGTGTGTGTGTGTGTGTGTGTGTGTGCGCGCGCGCGCGCGCACGCGCATTTGGTTCATTACAAAGACTTAAAAGCCGGGCGGTGGTGGCACACGCCTTTAATCCCAGCACTTGGGAGGCCGAGGCAGGCGGATTTCTGAGTTCGAGGCCAGCCTGGTCTACAGAGTGAATTCCAGGACAGCCAGGGCTACACAGAGAAACCCTGTCTCGAAAAACAAAAAACAAACAAACAAAAAAAAGACTTAAAGAAAATCTTCTAATTCTTACTATTTTTCGCTCCAATGGCATGCCCTTTTTGCTCCCTCTGAGACAAGGGCTTTGTCCAGCCCAGGTTGACTTCAAGGTTGCCATGTAGCTCACGTTGACCTCAAACTCCGTAATAGCCCAGTCTGATGTCATACTCACTGCATATAGGCTTGGCTAACCTCAGACTTATTCTGTAACTCAGGCTGCCTTCAAATTCTCCATGTTGCCTAAGCTGTCTTCAAACTCACTGTGTAGCTGAGTCCCTCCTCAAACTTACTACGTAGCTCAGAGTAGCCTCCAGTTGATAATTCTCTTACGTCAGCCTCCTCACAGACACTAGCATCACAGGCATGTGCCACCATTCCAGTCCTAATTTGTTTCCATGAGTGTTCATTGAAACACACAACATACTCATTGCCTGAAAGCTGGCACTATGGAGTACTAGGGCTTCAAGCCCTGTCTGGCCTGCCAGTTTCTGCATCTCCATTCTCTACCTCAACTTGTGCCAGATACTGGGAATGGAAAAACAAAGCCTTCAAGTAGGCCTTTCTAAGAGATGGCTCCACTGCTTGTGGATGGCATCACGAGGCACAGAGCCCCACAAGGGTGACTCTTAGAATAGAGGGCTGAGCGGCAAGGTTCTGTCCTAGGATCCCACTGAGCTGGAACCCAGCAACATTCAGTTATTTTGCTTGGATATCCTCAGCTCAAGTAACTGAAGGCACAGGTATCAGTGTATCATGGGTGGGAAATCACTTCTGAGAGCAGCATGGGCCCTGCTGCTTATGCACTCCAGCTAGACCCGCAGCTGGCCCCTCCTCAGGCACCCTTTCTTCAGGTACCTCCAGGCCCCTCCCATACCCCTCAGGATCAGAGCTACATATGGAGCCCTCATTCACTAAAGCAGGTGGCCAGGGCAGAATGCACACCAGCACCCAAACTCCATGGTGGTTTCCCTCATCCCTGGCTCGGCAAGGGACCCTCAGCCACAGAGCTTGGCATTTTTCACTCCCTAAGAAACAACAGCAAAGCTGCCTTGGTGGCTGATGAGGTCTGTATCTGACTTGACTTCCAAAACATTTGCACCCTTTCCATGTCGGAGAGTCTTTAAGCCCACACCAAACTTTATCAGTCTGCCCTCTATAGAGAACCAACTTAAGATGCATCAGAAAGACAATATTACATTTTACCATCGATTTTCCCCCTTTTCTAAGTGTGCTGGAGGGACCACCACAATCCTTCCTGGCAAAACCCATTGATCCTCCCCAACTTGAATACTACAAGTTCAATTTCACATTGAGGGAGTAAAAAGTCCCCAAAGGGACTCATAACCATTGATTTTGTGTCGGCCCGGACAAGCTCAAGTTTAAAATACAGCGATCCTGGCAGGTTACAAAAGCATGGTTCACCCAGCTACAAGGAACCGCTTCCCTTACTGTTGGTTTTTCTGTCTTTCGTTCGGCAGAGGTTACGATAAAAGCACTTAAGGAGAAAATCCGAGAATACGAGCAGACCCTGAAGAGTCAGGCCGAGACCATCGCTCTGGAGAAAGAGCAGAAGCTACAAAATGATTTTGCAGAGAAGGAGAGGTAAGTACAACCTCCCTGTGCTATCACACTCCCAGCACAGGTAAACACTTCACCGCCAACCCTGACGTCACATGACGGTTTGAAAACTGTACATGTGAAATCAGCCCAGTTTGTTGACAAAATTTCCAAATGCCCCTACTGCAAAGTTTTGCTTAAAGGGCTTAGATATCGTTCAATGGTAGGTAGAGCAACTGCCAATAACCTCCCTGTGAGCAAGGCCTTGGGGTCCTCAACACTGCCAGAAAAATTTGTTCAAAAATGACAGTGATCCTTGTTGTTTGTTGTACAGTCCCCTGAGTGCAGCATGTCCCTTCTCCTGTGGCAGGGGTGAGGTGGCAGGTAGCAGAGCACAGTGTCTGGGTCCTGCACAGCGAGGACAAGGCTTCTGTAAGTTGAACACAGGTTGACAAACGGCAGCTGTCATTGAGCTGAGGCAGCAATGGCCAGGTTCCCCTAAGATATGCCCCCCGCAGAAAAGCCTGGAACTCCATTTACGGTTATTGAATTTGATATTTAAGTGTCACATAAAAAGTATTTTTTGTTTTGTTTTCTTTTGCCCCAGTACCTCATAAAGCAAGGAATTGAGATCCCTAATCCAAAAATCTGAAATATTCTTGACATCTAAAACCGTAAATACTGAAAAAGTTAAGCATGCCCAAGGCTGAGGTAACTCAGGATGCATGCTTAGCATGTGCAGGGTGTGGTTTGCATCCCAGCACCAAAAGTAACAGGGAGTTCAGGCTTTTTAGAGCACTCCAAAAGTGACACTTTCACTCAGTACCATCTACATAAATATTTCAGAGTCAAAATCTCTAAATGTCTGGCACAGTTGTGGTCCAGGCACTTCGAGTGAGGGACCCTCCGCCTGATCAGTAGAACACACGGAGGCTGCGCCTGCTGAGCGGCAGTTACGGCTTTCTAATAGCTTACTTTATTCCAGACTTTCTCCATAAAGGAGTAGTTTTCCACTAATGGAGCAATTTAATGAAAATCAGATTCTTGTAAAAGCTATGGGGACTCCTAAGCTTGCTAGTTCTAACAATGTTAGTCAAATTTTTAAAAACTCTTTAGTTAAATTAAGATGTTAAATTTTAGTACTAGCACAAGGAAATGCACATACATTTTAACAGTAGGTACTAACAAGATTTATAGTTTCAAGGAAGAGGTTAGGTTTGCTCATAAGGGTGTGTGTGTGTGTGTGTGTGTGTAGGCCAAAGGTCAGTGAGAGGTGTGGTGTCTTCCCCTATCATTCTCCACCTTATTCTTTGAGACCGGGTCTCTTACTAAACCTAGAGCTGTCCAGTTCAACTAGACCAATCGGTCAGGCCCTCAGCTTGTGTGACAAGCAGTTGGCTCACTTAGCCATCTCCCAGTCCTGGCGTGGGGTTTTGGTGTACTATTGGCCATTGATTTCATAGGTCATCAGAGTTTTAAGGGTGGCTTCAAAAAGATCCCAGGAGCCAGGTACACTGGCACACACTTAGGATCCCAGTATTCCCGAGTCTTTGTTCCTTTTATGAATCATGAGTTCCTTTTATGTTTTCGTTTTGAGGTAAGGTCTCACTATGTAACCTTGGCTAGCCTGGAACTCAATATATCAACCAGAATGGCCTCAAACTCATAGAAATCTGCCTACCACCTCATACTAGAATTAAGGCATACACCATCACACCTAGGAGATCATGAGTTCTAATCCAGCATAGAGCAAGACCTTTCCTACAAAAGATAAACAAAAATAAAAGATGTCAGGCACCAAAGCTAAGGTGAGGCTCCCTGATAAATAAACATCATGCTTAACTGCATGACGGTCCAGTTCAGTCTCCACCATCAATATTAAAAACAAACAACAACAAAAATTCCACCTACTTTTTTGTTGTTATAATAAAATATTATACCAAAAAACAACTTGAAGAAAAGTTTTTTTTGTCTTTTAGGTCACAATTTGTCATTGTGCGATGTCAGGGCAAATACCTGGCGCAGAGCAACAGAGGGGTACTGCTTCCCTACCCATCCCGGACGGTGCCACCCATAGTGCACTGGGCTCTTGAATTAATTAATAATTAAGACACTCCCCACCCCTGACGTGCCTGCCAGCCAGTCTGACTTAGGCAGTTTCTCAATCGGGGCTTTCCTCTCAGATGACTCTAGGCTCTGTCAAGTTGACAATTACATCTAACTAGGACACCTCCCATGTCTCACAGAAGCTTCAGGGATACGGTGATGCTGACAGTTGGCTCCATTTAGAAAGAAGAAAAGCTAGGTGTTCTGTTGGGTACATGCCTTTAATCCCAGGACCTGGGAAGCAGAGCCATTCAGATCTTAGACTTCGGTGAGTTTGGGGCCAGCTTGTTCCATGGGGCCAGTTCCAGATCAGTGCTAACTATACATAGACCCCAATTCAAACAAAAACAAGTAAAAATAAATAATAAATATGAAGAAAATAGGGTCAGGCATGGTGGCACATGCTCTCAGGAGGCAGGGGTAGGCAGATTTATATGAGTTTGAGGCCAGCCTAGTCTACAAAATGAGTTCCAGACCAGCCAGGGCTACACAGTGAGACCCTGATTTAAAGAACAAAAGAAGGAAAACAAATGAATGTACTTGCTCCACAAACCTGGTAGCCTGAGTTTGGTCGGTAGAACTCTCATGAAATGGAAAGAGAAGCCATTCCACAGAGTTGTCCTCTGACTTCCCCATATACAACACACACACACACACACACACACACACACAAATAATTAAAATCATTTTTTAAAGGAGAAGGAAAATGGCTAGTATGATGATGTACACTTATAATCCCAGCAATGAGGAGGTAGAGATAGAATCACCTACAACTTGGAGGCCAACCTGGGCTATACATAACATGATTTCCAATGTGGTCTTAAAAAGGGACATGAAAAGAAAGCAGTTTCTTACTGTGTTGCTGGTTGTGCCAGGAAAATGCATCAGTCTAACCCCCCACGATGAAAACTGGATACTGAGATAAAGGCCACATCTAACCATAACTCTTTCTATTTGTGGAAATTCAGTAAAATTCATAACAACCTAGGCAAACAATCACTATGATAAGAGTGAAAACTGTGGAATGTGAAGTTCAATACGTGTGTTGGCAGAATGTTCCAGATTCCATCCTAGCATGGAGGAGGTAAAAGATCAGGAATTTAACTCCATAGTAAGCTTTTTTTTGTTTGTTTGTTTTTTGTTTTGTTTTGTTTTGTTTTTTCGAGACAGGGTTTCTCTGCGTAGCCCTGGCTGTACTGGAACTCACTCCATAGACCAGGCTGGCCTCCAACTCAGAAATCCACCTGCCTCTGCCTCCCAAGTGCTGGGATTAAAGGAGTGCACCACCAGGCCCGGCCGCTCCATAGTAAGTTTGAGGAAGCCTGGACTACACGAGACCCAGTCTCAAAAAAAAAAAAAGGAGAAATAGGAAAGAGAAAAGACTGTCTGTAGTGTGACTGACGACATGCTCTCCCTTCTCCCTTCTGCCTCACGCATTATCCAAGTGTGCCAATAAACTCATGTGCGGCTATGGAGCTGTGAAATTAACTTCAAATTAGGTAAAAGAGTGTACTATACTATATCAAGAGAATAACATTAGGTAAAGGAGTGAGGCTATGCCTTTGTTAGCCATCCTTTACATACTTTTACATGTGCAGAAAAAAGATCAGGTTGGAGCCAGGCATAGCGACTGTCTGTAATCCCAGCATTCAGGGGCTAAAATAGGAGGATTGCCGAGACTTTGAAGCTTGACTTGTATAGTGAGTTCCAAGCTAGACTAGACTACAGAGTCTCAGAATTCTGGTTTAAGCTGGGAGTGGTGGTGCACACCTTTAATCGCAGCACTCAGGAGGCAGAGGCAGGTGGATCTCCAAATTGGAGGCCACCCTGATCAACAGATTGAGTTCCAGAACAACCTGGGCTACACAAAGAAACCTTGTCTCAAACAACAACAAAAACCCAAAACCTGATTTAAAGATTGAGCTATCTCAGTATATCCATAACTTGCTATACAAGTGTGAGGAAGAGGGTTTGGATCTCCAGAGCAGTGCTGCAAGCTTAGCAGCAGTGATTTAGAATTTCTGGGATAGATTAGCCAGAATTGGTGAGCTCTGGATTCAGTTAGAGACTTTACCTCAATAAATAAGATGGAGAGTGACCAAAGGAGATACCCTACCCAGCTTTAACTTTCAGCCTTCACAGACACACACACACACACACACACACACACACACACACACGACAATTTAAAAAAAAAAACTAAGCTGGAATTTGAATAATAATCAATTCATTATATACTGAAAGAAAAGTTTGATAACATTTTTTAAAAATGCTTTTGAAGTGGAAATCTTTTCCTTTTTTTGTTTTGTTTTGTTTTGTTTTGTTTTGTTTTTTGAGACAGGGTTTCTCTGTGTAGACTTGGCTGTCCTGGAACTCACTCTGTAGACCAGTCTGGCCTCGAACTCAGAAATCCACCTGCCTCTGCCTCCCAAGTGCTGGGATTAAAGGCATATGCCACCACTGCCCGGCAAAATCTTTCTAATTGTATCTGAAAAATTATGTCAACATGACCATCCAAATTTTAAAACAAAAATTAAAAAAAAAACAGTAATAATAATGTTTTTAAGATATCAACAAAAAATAGAGGGCTGGCCCTTAGAACTAGAGTTACACACAATGCTGAGCTGGGTAATGTGAGTGTTGGGAACCAAACCCAAGACTTTTTAAGAGTAGCAAGTGCTCTTAGCTACCAACCCAAGCTCTTATCTCCATGGGTGAGTCTTCTATATATGCACAGTGCTTTTACAAATTAATTAAAAGGAAAGGTCAATGTGCTAGTCCCATCACTCAAGACGTGTGGGCAGAAAGATATATAGTTTATGACCAGCCTCGGCTACCTGAGGCCCTGTCCCAACAGACAAACAAACAATAGCAAAACCTCCTGAGAGTTGGCAGAGTCCAGGATTTGAGCATGCAAAGACACAGCAATAAATACTTAATTTGATTTTATCCAGTGCTGGCAGAGTTTACACAAACACATATTGGCAGGAGTTTAAATTAGAGGATTTTTAATTGGGAAGATCCTTACTATCTAACACCAGCCCAAAAAAATTTGCATATAGCCTGTGACCACTGAAATTGCTCTGTTAGAATTTTGTCTAACTGATTCACTCTCCAAATTAGGCAAACCATAGTTAATGAAATGTTTAGCAGAAAGAAGCTAAGCAGTCTTAGATGTGTGACGCTTTGGTTCAGTTGGCTCCTGAGAAAGAGAGGTACAGTATATTCTGGAGTAGAGCACCTCCAAGCACACTGAGAAAGGGACGGCAAACTGTAAGCACGCATGCAGACGGGGAAAAAAAGGGAGTCCTTCAGGGCTTCATGGCCTGTGACAGAGGCAGAAGGATCTAGAGTTGGAAGCTAGCCTTGGCTACAGGAAGCCCCATCTCAACCCTCCCTCCAGGGGAGAAAAGAAATTTACTTTGCATCATATCATATTCTATTTTAATTTAATATACACATACTGTTACATGTTATTTTACTTTGCACTGTTAACATTACTGTGTACATGTATGTTACATGTTACTTGGTAGCACAATATTTGTCAGTCTGGTGTGTATTACATATTTGCCTGCCTTGTGTGGCACATAGTAGGCCATGAGCCTGTAGTCACGTAGGTACACTATGTGCACTGCAGAACAGTTGAGGGGAGCGCTGAGGAGTGGAGAACGTAAAAGACTGTCTTACTATCCTCCCTTCAGTTTGTTTTTAAAAACCATGGGGAGCCGCCGGCAATGGTGGCGCACGCCTTTAATCCCAGCACTTGGGAGGCAGAGGCAGGCAGATTTCTGAGTTCGAGGCCAGCCTGGTCTAGAGTGAGTTCCAGGATAGCCAAGGCTAAACAGAGAAACCCTGTCTCAAAAAAACCAAAAAAAAAAAAAACATAGGGAGCCACCTTTAATTCCGCACTTGAGAGGCACAGGAACAAACGTGAGTGAGTGAAAGGTCTACATAGGGAGGAGGACAGTGGGGCTATTTGGAGAGACTCTTTCAAAAACAAAAAAACCAAAATCTCTTGGACTAAAGAGGTGGCTTGGTCAGTAAAATGCTTGCTATACAAGCTTGAGTGCCCCTGTAAAAAGAGCTACACACCTATCATTCCAGACCTGAGGCATGGAAACAGTTGGATTGATTGCTAAGACACTCTCCCTAGCCAATCTAGCCAATCTACCCAAATCAGTGAGCAGTGAGGGACGCTGTCTCAAAAAATCAGGGAAGAGACAACTGAAGAAAACACAGATGTTGGCTTCCAGCTTCCACTCCAGTGCACCTGTACCTTATGCACATGTGTGCACAGACACACATAAGCATACAATTTTTTAAATATTTATTTATATTTATTTAATGTATATCAGCACATCATTGCTTTCTTCAGACACCCCAGAAGAGGGCATCAGATCCCATTACAGGTGGTTGTGAGCCACCATGTGGTTGCTGGGAATTGAACTCAGGACCTCTGAAAGAGCAGTCAATGCTCTTAATTGCTGAGCCATCTCTTCAGCATGCCTGAGCATACAATTTTTAAAGTGGAGTTTTCTTAAGATTTGTTTTTCATTTTAATTATGCATATGAATGTGTTTGTGTGGCTATGCCATATGTGCACATGTACCTATGGAGGCCAGAAGAGGGCACTGAACTCCTGGAGCTATTGCACCTGATGTAGGTACTGGAAAATGAACTCAGGTCCTCTGCAAGAGCAGTCAGTGCTCGTGGCCCCCGTGCCATCTCTCCAGCCCAGCACACATCCATCCCATTTTAAAACAGACAGACATGAAAATACTAGCAACGCTTTTCTATAGGTGACAGAAAGTTGGCTGTTATTATTTTCTAAGCTGTCATTTCTCCCCTTTTTTACCCCCAGGTTTATTATGTTGAGCATATGTTGTATTCATATGATATAAACATAATGAACTTAATTTTAGATTCCTGTTTTTTCTGCAGACGCAGAGGAAAGCATGTTATTTCTTGGCTGGGGACTGCATTTGAGACCATGGGAATAGTAAACTGCTTTCAGATACTCAGAATCCCCCTCCCCCACCCACTGTAGTAGCATTTGCGTTCCACTTTAGAGGAAAGGACAGCTGTCACATCTGTTTAGGACATCCTTTATGCCAACAGATTCCTTTTCTGTGTCAGCAGAATGTAAATGTGTCATTCTTCCCAACTTCAGAAAACAATGTGTATGATGATGCTGGTTTGTTTCTTTTTAATATCCGCCATCTCAGAACAAGTTCCACACAGGAGGACTTTCCACACCAATTGTCATACATGACCGATCCCAGGGGCTCACATCCTACGTTGTATAATAAGCATTCACAACATTGAGGTGCAGAGATTGAAGCTGCACTGTGAGGCTGCCTCCAGCTGGGACTTCCAGAGAAAAGACGCATGCTGATCAGTGGGGTTTGGGGCACACAGCCTATCTCAGTAGTCAAAACAAGATGACCAGTTTGGCTTCATTGTCTTTTTTTAATTCTTTCCAGAAAGCTGCAAGAGACACAGATGTCCACCACCTCAAAGCTGGAGGAAGCTGAGCACAAACTCCAGACTCTGCAGACAGGTTCGATGCTCTCCATCCTATTTGAAGCTACATGGGAAGTGGGAAGCATGGGCAGTCTAGTGGCCTATTCCCAGCCCCTCTTCTACCTGTTGCTCCTAGGGATCCTGCAGTTAGGAGTCTTGAGCCCACACAATTGAACCCTGTGTCCCAGGCTGCTCTACCTGGCTGCTTTAGTCACTGCACTGATTGCTAAATGTAGATGTGGGTGGCTCTCCTGCCTTTTCCCTCCCTGCCCCAGCTATCCTTCCTGTTCTTTCCAACAAACACTTCTAAATCACCAAACTGTCAAGAACTGACATCTCATTTGGAACAATAATGGGGGTGGGGAAGGGGACTTAATTCTACCCGAAATGAAGTTAAGAACTGCAGTAACAGAACCATAAATTCTAAAAGATACCAAAAAAGGTTATACCAAAGTTTGCCTTTCTTTTTTTGTTTCCTTTTCTGAAAAGGAAGCAGCCCAGCATCTTTAAATGTAGGGAGAAAAAGGAGACGACATTATGATCCAACTTAGAACACACATGTTAGAGGGACAAAAAATAGTCAAAGCAGTTTAACAGTCAAATGAGTAAATGTCCAAAAACTACAACCACCAAGCTATGTGGCTCAGCAGTGGAGAATCCCCCAGTGAGGGGCTGGGGGCGTGGCTCAGTGGTAGAGCCCCTGCCTAGAATCCTCCAGTGAGGGGCTGGGGGTGTGGCTCAGTGGTAGAGCCCCTGCCTAGGATCCTCCAGTGAGGGGCTGGGGGGCATAGCATGGGTAAAACCTTTCGTTCAATCTTCACATTACACATTCATGCGTGTATACCCATATGTCTACACACTGCTCGCTATATAAATATAGAACTTACAAATTCCAGAAAATGAAAAGGCAGTCCAGTAGGAGAGTGGGGAAAGGAGAGGGCAGCTCGCAGAAGCAATGTGCATTATATAGGGGAAGTGCTAATGGTTTTTAACAGAGATTTGCAGATAAACCATCAGGAAAAGATGGTTTTGCCTAATCACTGTCAGCTCTTGAAAAACAGGTAGGTGATGCCAGTCGTTGCTGAGGGTATAGGAACATGATCACAGGCATTATGCACATGAGTGGGAATTGCCTCTCAGGTTGGCTGTGTGGTATGTAGGGATAGGCATGTTCAGTTCTTTATCCAGAAGCTTCCCTTCTGAGTATCTTAAAAGTCAAAGTAATTGTTCTGTGTCTTAACATGGAAAAACTTCTATTCTACAACACTAAGGGAAAAGGTGAACCTCAGAAAATATTCTTATCATCACATGGAAATGGATGGATGGATGGATGGATGGATGGATGGATGGATGGATGGATGAAATTCATTCATTTGCCACAAGACAGTTTTGCCATGGTGATGTGAACATAAGTATGCTGACAAAGACTGGGGCTGACCAGCCACTCAATGAGAGGTATTTCACCTTGATACCCAAGTGGCTGGGAACGCATCCTCCTGCTTCAGCCTTCTTGGTGAAGACAGACATGGACCACTCTCCCTGGCTCTCCAGTTCAGCCAGTAAATCAGTTGACAGTCCATATATGAGGTTTTTGCCCCTACCACAGAGCATACTATTTTAAAATAAACTTTTGGGTTTTTCGTGTGTGTGTGTGTGTGTGTACATGAATACAGGTGGCTACAGAGGCATCAGATCCCTTTAGAATGGAGTTTATAGGCACTTGTGAATTGCTCAGCACAAGAGCTGAGAGCCAAACTTGGGTCCTCTGCAAGAGTTTAACCTCGAGGCTGGAGAGATGGCTCAGTGGGTAACAGCACTGACTGCTCTTCCGAAGGTCATGAGTTCAAATCCCAGCAACCACATGGTGGCTTACAACCACCCATAATGAGATCTGATGCTACAGTGTACTTATAATAAATAAAGAAAGAATAAAAAAAAGTTTAACCTCTGAACCATCTCTCCAGCCCACAGTAAACTTTTTTCTAATTAGTGCAAGAATTTAAAAATAATAACTGAAAGTGTTCATGGAACTGAGCAGGTCACTCAGATCCATAACACACAACCATAAGGGTCTGAGTGCAACCTCCAGAGCCCATGTGAAAAGCCATGTGTGGTGTAGCATGCTTATAATCCCTGCACAGGAAGATGGCGACAGGAGGCTCCCTGGAGCTCACCTGCCTGCCAACCTGGCCCCTTTGGTGAGTTCCAGGCTAATGGGAGACCCTGCTTCAACAAAAAGCAAGGTGGATAGCATCTGAAGAACAACACTCAAGTTGTCTTTTGGACTCCACACACATGCACAAACACATGCACACACAGATGTGAGCATATCTGCACACAAAACCTTTTGAAGTGTTATATTGAAATGCATAAACTAGTAGCAGAGTTTTTTATAGTTGTGGTCAATTACCATGTACATGTTCTTACCTAGCTGATAGCACACCAGCATTACCATAGGCTTGCAAGTCATTAGGCAGCCATATTGCCTCTGGGTGGTAGGAATTTTTCAGCTCCATTGTAATCATATGAGCCCTCCCTCATACACTTGGTCTGTGATTAATGGAAACATGAAGTATGCAAGTGTATCTGCAGTTGTATACAGAAATGGCTTCTGATGATAAAAGACATTTAAAAGCTGGAAGTCTAGGCAGCAAACTACTGTTCTCTGGAGAAGGAGGCACTTCAGAGATGAGGCAGAGAGTGAGGGACATTTTCTTCTCCATTCTTTGTGTGTCTTCCATCTTTGTGGACTTTTCTCCTTTTACTTTGAACAATTACTGTCCTGGCTGGGTTTGATGGTACATGCCTATAATCCTATTACTGGGGAATTATACCCAGGAGATCCAGAATTCAAGGTCAGCTTGAGGTACATGAAACCCCATCTTTGAAAAAGCAACCTAAAGAGATGGGGAGATGGGGATATAGCTCAATCAGGAGAGCACTTATCCAATATTCAAAAACCCCTGGACTTGAGCCCTAGCATCTCGAAAAGTAGGTGTTGGGGATTGGCACACACCTGTAATCTGAGCACTAGGTAAGTAGAGGCAGATAGGTCCGAAGTTCAGTGTCATCTTTGGCTATCTAATGAGTTCAAGGCTAAGCTGGGCTACATAGATCCTGTCTTAAAACAAACAAGATTGGTGTCTTATATCGTGGTTTCTATCCTTGCCTTTTAGCCCTGGAAAAAACTCGAACAGAATTATTTGACCTGAAAACCAAATATGATGAAGAAACTACTGCAAAGTAAGTGTCTGTCTGACGTCATCCTCTGGTTTTTTTGCATTTGGTCAAGATGACCCCGCTGTTAATAAGCCACAGAAGCTGGCTATGAGATGCTCAACCTTCTGTCATGCTGCCAAGATACAGTGTCAGCACAATAAGTCCCTTGCATCATATCCTTTCTCACTGAAAGTTCTTTTCCTCACTACAGAGAAAACCAGTGTGTATGTGTGTGTGTGTGTTTGTGTGTGTGGTACATAGAGAAGTCAGAGGACACCTTTTAGGGCATCAGTCCTTGATGAGGCAGGGTCTCTCTTCTTGTTTCTAACCTGCTGTATACTCTAGCCTAGATGGTCTGTAAACCTCTAGGTGATCCTCCTGTCTCTACCTCTAGTCTCACTGTAGAAGTGCTGGGATTATAGATGTCACCATATCTGGCTTTTTGTTTTATATTATTGATTTAAGCATTTTCAGTGTATGTGTGTGTATACATGCATGTATGTGAATACATCTGCTCATGTGTGCACCTGGGTATGGTAGTCAGAGGCTGATGTCATCAATTGTTCGCCACCCTGTATGTTGAGTTGGGGGCTCTCACTTGAACCCAGAACTCACTGACACAGCCACTTGTTTGGGGGATATCCTATCTTTGCCTCCCACTGCCGGGTTCAGGCAGCCTACCATGCCAGTCCAGGATTCAGGTAGCTGCCAGGGCTCCGAATCACGGTCCCCCTCCCTGCGTGGCAAGTGCTTTGCCAACTGAGCTACTTAGGCTGGTCTCAGACTCCTGCATTCAAGCCTCTGCTTCTGAAGTAGCTGGGCTGTAGCTGGGCTACCACACCTGATGAGGCTATGGGACTAGACGAGTCTGTCTAGATGTGAGGGGTCTGTGAAAGAAGTAGGCCACATCGGCCTCTTGGAAGACCTGCCGTGGTTCTGAAAGCTGTGCCCACGGGTACAGTGGGCTGATGAATATGGAAAGTTTGAACTTCAGCTAGCCTGGACTAAATTTTTTTTTCTCTGATTAGAAAGGAGTGAGTAGAGCTAGGAAGGTGGCGCAGACAGGGGAGTGCTTGCCTACAAGCCTGAAGACCTGGATAAAAGCTGGGCTTGCTAACTGGGGAGGTAGAGACAAGCAGATCCCTCAGGCTCCCTGGCCGCCCAGCTCATATTAACTGATCTTCAGGACCCAGTGAGAGGGAAGGAGGGAGGGAGGGAGGGAGGGAGGGAGGGAGGGAGAGAGAGAGAGAGAGAGAGAGAGAGAGAGAGAGAGAGAGAGAGAG
>JADRCD010228717.1:0-20252 GCA_019843815.1 Montemys delectorum
AATCGCCTCAGCTAGTGTGCAGAGCCCAGTAGCTGTAACCCTGCAGCTACTGCCTTGGGAAAGCAGACCCAGATCAGGAGTCTGAGAACACTTGGCCTATACAAATCAGACTGAGAAAACCAGAAAAACAAATCCAAAAAAACACAAAACAAAACACAAAACAAACACCTCTAGAGAACTTGAATTTTACAAATTATCATTTCTATAAAAATTAAACTTACAAAAACAAAAAAATCTAAGTGGGGGAGACTCTGTACCCACTGACAGGACTTCCCTGAAGGGCACCGGGCAACTACTTCTCATCCGTGGTCCTGCCTGCACCAGGTGACTGACTAGTGTCCTCAAGCCACCTATCTTCCATACTTACTCTTACATAATTTGACTTTAGAATGTGGGCTGTTCTTACTGTGCTCTTTCTTTGTATACACAACACATATTCAATAAATGCTTGCATAAAAGAATGGAATCCATGTAGACCAGACTTTATTGTCACAACGACTTGTATACCACATCAAGCAAGAGAGACCTTTATTTTAAGTTCTTCATTCCTTAAAAGCAAGGAGCCTGTTGAGCGCTCTGCTTCCCAATCTGAGATGCGCACGGCAGCCAGAGCCAGAAGACACTCACAAGCCCCAGACCACATTGGTTTTGACGACTAAAGATTCAGGATTTTACAAATTATTCTTCAATAAAGTACACAAAATATTGATTTTAATAAAGTTTGGTTTTCAAAAAAATAGCCACTCAATTATTACTAACACCCCAGAAGACTCACACGAAAATAAAACATAAAATAGGAAAGGAGAAAAACATCCAATGAATAGGCAGAGAGGACAGTTCCTGGCATCTCATTTACTTCTGGGGTTTCTTTCTGGTTCGTGAACCTTGAAGAAGAATCAGAGAAAGTCACATAAGTAATCATTAACTTACAAAAGCACAGGATCAGAAATACAAATCTCTTCATGTCTGACTGACTGTCTGACGGCTGTGGAGATGAGCTCCACACAAGAGCCAAACCGTAGCTAGACAGCCTAGGGACTGCCAGCTTACTTTCTAGTTTTACCCCTCCAGTAAAAACACACCCCAGTATTTCTCTCTAAGCTTGAAACACTGGCTTCCATTGTAACTTCCTGAGAGCCTGGGTTACACAGGATGTGGAGAGCAGGACGTCCTCCCTGCTAGTGCTCACACTTCTCCTGACTTAAGGTCCTGGTGACTGCTCTTAGCCACCTCACAAGGGGCTCTTCTCTAGGCCTGCCTACAATGCCCACACTGGCCTCCTGCTCTTCCCAACCTCCAGCTCTCTGGGCCAGAAGTGACCAGAAACATCAGAATGAGGGCCTCCTGGTAGTCAACAGTTAATCAACTTCTTTTTGGAAAAGAACAGAATTTTCTTTGAATCTGAGACACAATTTCTAATCCCACACAAGTAATTATAGTTTCTAAAGGTATTCTGATTTTGGGCGTTTTTAGTTACTTAGCTGGAAAATCGGTTTTAAAATTAAAATTTTTACAGAAGCTTTCTGTTCAATTGTTGTTCAGTTCAGTCACAGCAAACCTTAAACTTCTGTAAGCATCTTCCCACCCACTCACATAGCCTGTACACTGCAGCTGAGTAACAACCTTCAAAGGTAAGAGTGATAGCTAGAGGGGCTCATGAAGGCCCGCCCCCTCTGAGCACCTCTCTCAGGCAGTCAGCTGTTGCTGGGGTAGTGGGAAGGAGCCCTGGCCCAGGACCCCGTGAGAACCTAATGAATTCCCTGGGCAGGAGTGGACTGACTGGGTAAGAGAACAGATGAAGACAGGAAAGCAGAAAAGGGATAAGGGTGGGGATGTGAGGGGAGTGTGGGGGGAACAGAGAGGGTGGGGGGGTCACAGAAGGATCAAAATACATTCTATGTCAGAATGAGCACAACAAAACCACTGTCACATATAAGTAACCCATGCAGATAAATTACGCCTTGCGTAAGAGCCACTGAACCATGATGAAATAAAAAGCTTTTGTGTTGGGAAAAAAATAACTCCATAGTATATTTTGAGGGTTTCACATATAAAATGTTAAAGTTACATCTACAAAGAAAATCAGAAATGCTGCCATTCTGAGACTGTCCCAACAGCTGGCTCAATATCAACATCACCTGAGACAGGTGACAGGCACTCGAATTCAAGCAATACTGCCCTTACATGTCCTAACCTGAAACTTCACTCTTAAGCTAAACACTGCTGCTTACCCCTGTGGTCTAGACTTAGCATGTCTTGCTGTAATTCCAAATGCTGCTGCCTCCTGGAACCTAAAGAAAATCAGAACTGGCCGTCACCAGGAGGCTGATGGAGTCTGCTATAGTCATGTCTCTATAATACAACTATGTTCATAACACAATACGAGCTAACTGTAAAACTAACGTGTAAAATCAAAAAATAGCATCCATGAGTTTGGAGAAGTTCGTCCATCTTTTCATAAACAAAAGGTGAAAGTGGGAAGGATCCCAGCAGGCTTTCTTAGAAACATCTAGTCCCTGACTAGTTGGTATTCTCCCAAAGGAAACCTCAGGTCAGCCCAGCCCTTGAGCTTCCTAGCTAGCTAGCCTCCAGAAGAGCAGTCTCCACTGTCCATCAGGGGACATGTACAAAGCCCTAAGTATCATGGCCACATCAATTAATTTCCAGAACAATTCTGGAATATTGGCATAGTTTTAAAATGCCAGAATATACATGGTTTTTAAAGCTTATCATTTTGTGAGGTGGAAAAATTACTTGCAGCAACTAACCAAATTTCCTCAATTGGTAAAAATTACGCCTTGCATAAAAATAAAAGGCTTAGAGGCCCGTACTTCAGGGCACCACCCGTCACCCTCCCTCCCTCTCTCACAGCCTGCACAGTAACATACAGAAAGCTTTCAGAGTGCACTCCCACACAATAGACCCCCAACTATTCAAAATGAGTTTAGGTGTATCAAGAAAATTACGGACAGCTTTAAAATGGTCTAAATAGATATTAAAGGAAAGCTGCTCCCATTTTGCGAGGCACAGCATTCTAAAAGATCACTCAGTGAGAACAGTCTCTTACCACACTGTAAACCATAAATTGTGTTTGAAAATAAAATTGTTAATGAAGAAACTGACATTTGTAAAGCTTCCGTTAGGCAGCCATTCTTGAAACACATTTAAGACACAAAATCCTAAAGCCCCAAACCACAAAAAATTCATGGAATTTATCCCGTTTCTCAAAATATTAAAAGAGACAAGCCCAGCAATGTGCCCTCTCCATCAGGTGCCTGAACTATGAATGCACACATTTGCATGACCCTTGGCTTGCTGAATTGTTTGGTTTGGTTTTGGTTTTTTTTGTTTTTTTTTTTTTTTTTCTAGAAGCAACAGTGTTTTCCAACCACCTCAGGCAATATTTCTCCCCATGAATATTCTGATAGTAAAATAACTACTCTAGTACTTTAGGGGAGAAATGGCCTACAACAAGAAAACACAAAAATCATTTAAGCAAATGCTAGGCATACTGGTGGGCCCCTTTAATCCCAAGCAAGTGGATCACTATGAGTTTGAGGCCAGCCTGGTCGACACAGAGTTTCAGGCATGCCAGGGATACATAGTAAGACTGTCTCAAAAAAATAAAAAAAAATTAAATAAAGTAATTCTGAGTTTGCATGAATGTAGAATCTAATTATTCTTCATTATCTTAAAAAGTTACAGTAGCCCATCGTGGTGGCACACATCGTTAATTACATCACTTGAGAGGCAGAGGCAGGTGGATCTCTGAGTTTGGGATAAGCCTGGTCTACAGAGCAAGTTCTAGGACACCTAAGAAACCGTACCTAGAAAAAACAATAACAACAAAAAGTTATGTAGCAAAGCAGTTCAGGTGATCCTTATGGCAGGAGTCAGGCTCGGTGACACTTTCTTAGCAGCCTACCGGCTACCGTGACAACAATCCTACCCCAAACTGCCAGGACTAAGATGAGGTTTCACGGTTAGAAGTAGAGTTTTAAGTCACATACTCTCAAAACAAAGACGTCTGTGTTCATCAAGCAACATACAGGCTCCTGACACCCCATGGGCAGCTAGAGAAGCCCATCGGACTACAGCACATCTGGGGCCTGCCTGGACCGACTCCTGCCTTAGCCTACCACAACTTTGGACACACATAAGCTCCTATGACAAGGGATGCTTTAGCGCTTAAGGGTGTGTTCAATAAGAACAGAGCTGTCTACGTCAGTGCTACTTAGTCCATCCCCACTCACTGTCAGAGCTGCTGCAGCCCGCCTCTGGCTGAGACGTGCTTCCATGTATTGCTCCTTGGGACTCCTCACTTCCTAATAACAAAATGAACAAGACAGGGAAGGAGGCAGTAAAAAACAAACAGTAGCAGATGGGAGACGGCAGCGTTAGAAGGGAACAAACGACTGTGGAGCATTGGCCTCTGGAGTGAATGACATGCTCCTGGCATCCCAGGGTAAATGCAGATGAACCTAACCAGGTTAGATCCACAATATATAAGGGCAAAACGCTAATAAAATTCAGATAAGGTGGCTGTCTTCCCAAATTTGCTTCCCAACATGTACCAGGACCAGTGTCAACAGAAAGGCAAACTACCGTGCTGGCCTCTGAATTTATGCTACTGTGACCTTTTGGCCCAAAACGAGGCCATTCATCAGAAATTAAGAAATGCCCAAGGACAAGCAAAATAATAAAACTGAGAAAGAGAAAAAAAGTCTTTTAAAAACCACTAGGTCCAAGAGAGCATGTCTGGGATTACGCGACACAGCAGGCCATGTCCAGTCTCAGCCTGCACATATAGATGCCTCTGCTGACGCCATTTCTAACTGTGACTCTATAGGCGGGACTCTCAGCACTAGCCCCTAAGTAGAAGTGACTTCAAATCGTTGCTTCTGCATCACTTGCTTTAAACAGTGAAGTTTCAAAGCTTGAGTCCTCCCCCTCCTAACAGGCTGGGATGAGCTGCAGAGAAGTCTACTGCAGCTGAGTGTGCGACCTGAGAGGCAGTTCTGGTTTCTACCTCACAAATCACTGTCTTGACTGCTGTGGAGAGTGAGTGACATAAAGTGTGTACAGAATACAAATACAAACCCTATACCAAGGTATTTTATAATCAAACTGAAATATTATGACTCACATGGCCAGTCCATCAGCCAGTGGGTGGAAGTGCACCCTGGGGCTATGTATGGAAGGGATAAGCATGGGTCTTCACTTACGAGTCTGTGGGGCCTCCTGCACCTGTGCATCTGAGCACTCCATGTCTTCCACAGTACACACCGTGCTTTCTTCTGTTTCCTTCTTCCGCTTCTTATATAGGAAACAAAGTTCAAAAGACAAGAGAGAAAGAGAGGAATGTAGTCTGGTGCCCACATAAGCAAATATCATACAAATTAACATATATATGAAACTAAGTATGGGAGTCTCAAAACATCCAGAAGAACACAAGGGAAGGAAGAGACACCTCCAGCTAGTCAGCCTGGGTGGGGCCTTTCTTCTGCCACCTGAGTCACACAGATCAACAGGACATGAAATGTTTACCAACTTGCTGTCACCTCCACAGGCCAGTGACACTCACTGTTCTGCTTAACATGGGCAGAGGTAAAGGCTGAGGCTGTAAGCCTGAGAGACAGAAAGACACACACCTCACCTCACATGTGGAATCGAGATTTGGTGGCAAACTCTACTCATGAGCCAGTGTTTTTTTAGAATGCTTCCTATCAAATATTTGAGTTCCATAAACTCTATGTGTGAGCAATCTCACAAGTGTATGGTTCTGCTCTTGCAGCTGTTCGCGCTCTCCACACGGTCCTTCCATCTTCCATGCTGTCAGCTGTAGCATCTGGAGGGTGTGCTTGTACTCCACTGCCTGCCTCTCCTCACAAGCACAAGAGTCTACACTAACCCCATTCTGTGCTCAGCCATTTGGTTAGATGACAGCTCCCTATAGGTGTATTTACAGAGAGATGTTGGCAATGAATATAAAACTTCCTATTTTTCATGTAGCCTAATCATTGATAGGTACGAATCTAAATATGTAGCTCTCTGAATTCTAACCCAAAGCCTAAGTTCCCTGATGGAACTCCGGACCATTTAGGAAGATATCTGACACATCCAGAGTACCCAGCATGATGCAATAGATCCTCATATGATCCACACATCCTCACTGACACTATCTAGCAATTAATATCAACTTCATCTGAAAGTGTTCCTTGCTTCAGGCCATTCTGTGTACGGTTGCAGAGATAATATTTACTGATGGCACAGCACTCTTGCCTTAATGGCAGCCATGGGTTCCGCCCTAGATAACGAAGTCGACCTGTGCAAGCTACCATGTTTCATACCCAGTGCTAAGAAGCACTGCCAGTGCATGACGCTTAATCCCACTGGAGAAAGCGGCAGCAGGAAGGCCACAATCAGAGAAACCTACACACACCTGGTGGAAAGGCTCCCGCACAGAACCACCCGGTTAAACCCTAAGGCCCTGTCAGTGCATTCACTTAGGAAGGAGATGTGTGTAGACACAGCCACAAGAACAACTCTAACTTCACATTGCTGATGAGGGAAGGGGAGAATGCCTTACATCTTTCTTTCCAAAGTGTTGCTTCATGATTACCATCTAAACCCTGCTGGGCTGAACAGATTGGCTCGATAATTACATACAATAACTGCAGTGGGCAGGTAACCCTCAGCTGGCACGGGCAGCTCCCCTGTGAGAGCTTCCATATGCAAGTGCACTGACGGAGCGCGTTAGGTACGTCTTTCCTGCCGGTTCACAGGCCTGATTAACGGCGGCCAAGACTCCAAGGTGAGCGTGTCAGCAGACTTGTGATGCATTAGGCAGGGATAAACACAGACACTTTTGTTCCTTCAGACCAAAATTAAGGAGGAATATTTCAGCACTCTGTTCTGTGTTCCAAATAGAACAGAAAGCAGTTTCCAGATTTTATAGAGTAGTTTTTAAATGCTCATTATAAAGGGCGCTAGCCAGTATTTCCTACCAAAGAGCCTAACACATTCATTTTGTTTTGAAGTGTATTTAATAAAAAATAAGCTTTCTTAATCTCCATACTGGTGAATTACAAGGAATGAAAATCAGACAGCATTCAGCCAAGGAAAGGAACACCTGGGTATGTGGAAGGTGGTGGGTCACATTCATCCACCCACCAGCTCCTGCCCAACTCTTCTGAGGGCACATGCAGCTTGGGTAGAAAAGGTCCGTGGTCTAAAGATCACTAGTGAGCAAAATAAAACTAAGCTTGTTTAGTTTAACAGTGCATATGGATGGCACTTGGGTTATACAGCAATACACAAGTCCCAAACAGCAATAAGCATCTATCAGAATCCTTAGACTTTGGGTATGTAGGGGTGGGTTCCCTTCCCAAGTGGTTGTGCCAATCTCTAAATCTGTGACAGCCTATGCCATGTCTCACAGGTACCTTTATTTGCATTTATAAATGAAAGCAAGATACTGTATGACACACAGGGGTAACTTATAAAATACGTGTGGGACAGAGGCTTGCTTTTAATTCAACACAGAAAAAGTCTTGAAAAATGGGCTTATTTCGAAGAACATTAGTAATATACTACACATTATATTTTTAAAATGTTCAGATATGCTAGGTTAAAACTTAGTTAATTAGCTGCTCTCACTTCCAATTTAGAAACAGGAAGAGAAATCAGCTGGATACATTTGGACTGATAATTTACTAATAGTCTAAACACTGACTGGAGACCAATAAAGCTGCTTCGACAGAAAAGACAACAAAAATCTTTGAGGCAAAACCAGAGACCAAGTCCTTGCTCAAGTCAAGCCTGAGATCACTGCAGGAGCCCATGCCTAAGAAACAACAGCCAGACTATGGGCATCATCCACAAAGCCCAAGACGCTCTGGGGCGCCCTGCCCCTCACTGCGGCCATCATACATGTTATTTTGAAAACAAAAAGCCTAAAATTCCCAGGCTTGGTATTAAACAAGCTAAAGATCTCCAGGCACAAACACACATGCCAACTCGTCATAGCTGTCAAGGGCCCAGTAAAGTCACCAAGCAAATGTGCGTGGTTTGCAGATGACTAAAAGTGACTGGGGAGGGGAGAATGGCATGAGGGACAGCAGATGTGCTGTCCCATAGAACCTGCAGACCAGCAGACTCAGTTAAAATGTACTACATGAAAAAAAAAAAATGGAGAGACACAAGAAAGCCAAGGAGAACACGCTCTGTGTTTGTTGCTGGGGTGAGACGGAGATTAAAGGCACGGCAGCACATGGCAGAAGTGTGCACAGGCCTGTTTGTTGCAGCTACCCTCTCATCCATCTCCCTCTGACCCATGCTCAGCCAGGGCAGGGACTCCAGCTTGCCTTTTCCTAACTTTACCACAATGCTTGTGCACATGAAAAGGGTGCACTAGGAAGCACCCCAGTCCACTAAGTGTGCAGAAACCCTGATACATTTGTGCACATCACAGAGCGGGCTTCAACTGCACCATCCACTGCTTATTCTGGAGCACAGGAGTGCCCCTTTGGCTCAGCCTCTTGAGGACCCAGAGAAGGCGCTGTTAAAAGCCCTCCTGATATTTATGAAAAGAACAGTTAATGAACAGGCAAGCAGAAACCCTAGCCAGAGCCTCTAGGTACACTAGATGCACAAGTACCCTAGTAAGACAGCAACTTAGACCTGGAAGGCTCCAGCTGCATGCGCAACTGGTGCAGCGAGGGCTCACGGGACTCTAGAACACAAGCAAACTCGATGTTACTTAAACTAAAGATGCTTCTGGAGAGTCAGTGAACTCAGCTCTAGAAACTAATGTCTTTATTCTCTACATCCATGGAATTAGCGGGCGCTTTCTCTGAGGACACTATCACTTACACCACTAACATCAAAAACTTAACATATTTTATGGACAATTCAAGAGAAAATACAAAACCAGGCAGCTAGTTATACCTTAATTCTCTATATTTTATGACTAACATCACTAGGAGATTTTCTTTAAGTGCCATGAGCTTCTCAGAGGAAAACTACATTATAGCTATAGAATAGTAGTTGCAAAACCCTAGGCAACTAACTCAGTTTGCCTTTTTTTGAGACTCCCTACCTACACACACCTATACATACCTACACACCTACACACACACACACACACACACACATACACACACACACATACACACACACACACACACACACACTTGCAGGGTTGGGTGGATGGATATATGGGTACATGTATGGCCAGAAAACTCATTATAATGAGGCCAAAGTGTGACTGTTGAGCTGGTACTCCACTTCCACGGCTTCATGGATACTGCAGATCAAGCTCAGGTCATTGGGCTGGCAAGGCCAGGGGAAGGGACCCTCACTTCAGAGCTGTCAGCCCCATCTCTTCAACTTGTAACAAAGTGTGTCATGTGGATGCCACAGTGGCCATCTGAGCAGATGGAAGGCAGCTCTGTAAGTGCTTCTGAAACAGCGAGCTAGTGACAGCCAGAAGCCTGAGGGGTTACTTTCCGGCAGCATCAAGTCCTCTGCCCCCTCAAGGAAGAAGAAAATCCTGAGGCACCCACTACAGATGTGATAACATGTCACACTTTAGATGTCTATCTCCCTGAAGATCAGTAAAAACCAACCCTTTCCCTTCCACACGGTAGCAGGAACCACCTCAGGCCTGTGAGGACACTTCCTTACAAACACATAAGCCACTTTAGAATTACTGCTAGAAACAGTTCCTTTAGCGCACAAAACCCCAAGTCACTAAACTCAAAGAGTAGACATGGAAGCCAGGAGTCCTCTGCTTTACCCGTACCAATCAACAGCTTCAGAGGAAATACACCGCAAACTCCTTACTGCGATGCATATGTTTTAATATACATTATGGGGCCATATGTTGTATATATGTATTTCATACCAATTATCATCTTGTTTTTAGCTTCAAATTAACCTTTAGCAAGCCAGGACCACTTAAAACCTATCACCCATGCATTCATCAGTAAACTCTAAAGCAGGCTTCGTCCTTACCTATCGAATACCCTAAAACTGAGCTCAGCGGCAGGGCTGCCCTCAGTCCTTAAGATGGTGGCAAGACAATACAATGGAAATACTGTTATTTTCTAAAGGAAGAAAGCAGGAGAGTTAAGCAGCAACACAGGGGGAAACCAGAAATCCAGTAACAAACAAAATTAACCAAACTAGAAGCTGAGGGACAACTCAGCAGTGACTTTAATCAAATTATTCTTTCAGTGAAGCAAATATCACCATTTGTGGAAACTGTGGCTTCATAGTTTACCATTTATAGCTCTCCTCTAGACAAAACAACAAAAAAAGGAACCTGAACACATAATCTAAAAGATGAGTCCAAGAGAAAGGACACAGTAATACTAAAAAATAGGAAGAGAAATAGAAGACTCGGGAACTCTACCCACTAAGAGCACAGAGCACCGAGAAACAAGAGGACACCTGCCCTCTTAACAACTTGAGAGATGAGCTCTGGACAAAGACATCCCTCTTGTGGGAGAATGCATACAGAGTCTAATTAACTTGAAGTGTTCACGCACAAAAGTCAAAATGTGTTAAGAGAATCAGGGTGGGGACATTTGAGAGATGAAAACTCACAGCATCCTTCTAAAACCTGAAGAAATGAGCCCAAAGTAAGCATTTAGAAAGATGTCTGCAACAAGCTAAAGTGGCCCTGGGGCCCCTAAGCCCAGCTGCTGAAGCAGGACCCAGGAAGACTGGAGGCACACTTGGGAAGGGCAGGGTGGTCCTGTTCACCCCTGAGCCCCTAGCACAACACTAGGAATACCTTTCTGGAAACCTTCTCCAGTGACCCCAACCACAAGGTGCTAGCAGGCGGTGGTGGCGTACACCTTTACTCCCAGCACTCAGGAGGCAGAGGTAGGTGGGACTCTTGAGTTTGAGGCCAGCCTGGGCTACAGAGTTCCAAGATAGCCATGGCTACACAGAGAAACTCTGTCTTCACAAACCAAAAAGAAAATAAATAAAAAGTACTGGCCAGGTATCAAGAGGGGGGGGAGGGCTGTACATTTAAAACACCTTTGAAAAAGAGACACCCCCTCTACTCACCTAGGACAAAGCCAATGGCAGAAGAATCACTGCCCTATCAACATCTGACCTCAGGTGGCAGGTGAGGTCATTTCAGATACTGAACAAGATGCTCCTGGAAATACTCACAGTCCCTAGTCCCTATACACTCTCTGCCATCAGTCTGCCCCTCCTTTATATAAATGCACCCTTACCCACCAGCCTGCCTAGCTTCCTTGCTGAGCTAAGGCCTCACCTACGTGGACTACCTGACCGGAGGAATCAAAGGAAACCCAAACCATCACTCAGTACCCAGACCCACCTTTGAGGCTGGTTTTGTCTTCACACTTCCGTTCTCCACAGCACTAAAATCTAGCTTGCCATCATCTTTACTTCCTATAGCTTTTAGTCCTTGCAAAAGGATGTCACGTAGGTTTTGATAGAGAGGTTTTTCGGTGTAGTCCAGTAGTTTCACAGACTCCATGTACTTAGCGATCTCACCTAAAATAACAACAAAATCATTTTATAGAGTTTAGTCACGAACCCAGTATGTCCACCTCATTCCTAAGAAAACAGCCATGGCCAGTGCAGAACTACAAGTGTGCAACATGTTAAGATAGAACCATGCTCTCAATCAGAGCTCAATGCAAAGTATGTTCCTAAGCCCAGGAATTCACAGGTAAGTAAAGTAAAACAACATATTCTGAGTTACAATGTACATTTTCGCAACCCTAAGAAACAATAAGAGAGCACAGATTACATTTCCGACACACACCAAATGCATATATAAAAGGAATTCAGAACATAGTATGCCTGAACGGCAGTGACCCTAGAAGTTAGCAGTCTTCTAAGAGAACATTCTGGGAAGTGAGAGACAGAACTCAAAGAGCAGATTCAAGAACAGCAAGGCTGACAGGACCAGCCCCACTCACAAGCACCTCCCTTGACACAGTGTCCACTGCTCCATCACCATCAGTTCCTTGACATGCGGCCATCATCTCAGACTCCAGCTCCTGCCCCTGGGAGTCTCCCTGGTCTGTTACTGAAAAGGCTGTCCTCCTCCCAGCCCAAGCCAGCATCTCATCAGTCTTCCTTCTATTCTACATCCAACACGCAAAGCTCTCACCAGAGCAGGACCCATCCAGACACATACATAATCACTAGCCTAACTATTTAAGTGCCACAGTGTGGTCAGGCACTATCCTGAACAGTTGGGGCGAGGGGGCATTGCCAAACATCCACTATCTTAACCAGATAAAATGGAATCTAAAACACCCAACACAGTATGGTCAAAACATACTACATAAAGTTATGAAGCATCCAAGAATGAGTAAGAATTTTATATTTTTAAAAACACCTCGAACAAGCATCAGTGTGTCTGACAAAAAATAACAGAAATTTCCCGTTTTAGAGGAGAGAGCAGGATCCACCTTTACCACCATCTACACAGAACAGAGCAGCCAAGTATGCTTTAGCTACAGGAAGGCAAGAAAGCAAGTCAAGGGCATCAAAGCGTCTTCAGGAGCAAACAGCTTAACTGTACCTGTCTCAAGGTCTATGACAAAGTGGTCTTGGTAGGCAGACACAAAGCTGCTAAAACTAAAATATAGCTAATATATAGCTACAGCAGTACAGAATGCACGGTAAAACACATGAAAGCTGCCCTGTTTTTATATACTGTTAAAATCTAGAAAGAAAATGTTGAAACCAGAACAGTTAGCATAAAAAACCACCAGTTACCTAATGTGACTATGCAAGATTTCTGCAGAGACCGAAATACAACCAGAATTTAAGGAGGGATTTAGTGGAAGAATTGCCACAGTGGGCTGGAAGATTCAGTATTACAAAGGCACTGGCTCTCAAACCCATGCAAGCTCAAGACCAGCAAACAGAGGGAGTGTGAGTATGAGGCTGACACAATGACATTAAAACTTAGACAAGTCAAAGCTGAAGAGAGAGGCAGGAGGAGCACTGGCTGCTTCCCCAAGGATGTGGGTTCCATCCCCAACACACACATGGTGACTCACAACCATCTAAAACTCCTGTTCCAGGAGACTGGACACCCTCTACTGGCCTCTGTAGGAACTAGGCACACATGTGTATAGACATATATGCAGGAAAAACACCCCTACACATACATTTTAACTTTTAAAAAATTCTTTAGTTAAAAAAAGAAAAAGAATGAAGTCGGGTTTAAAACCAGAGACACTCAAGGCTCCAGACGCTGCCAGTCATCAAGACAGAAGCCAGCCTTGAGTATCTGAGGAGGCACAGCCAGGAACAGACAAAAGGAACAGAGTCCACACCTGCCTCTTAACAAAGGAGACATGAGAAGACAAAGGAAAAGTCTTGAGAAGATGATGCTAGGCCAGCTGACTCCGAGCCCTCTCACACAGTCCACGTGAGCACTGCAGTCTGAGGGAAGCTGGTGCTGTGCGGAGGACAAGATCCACACAAGCAGCAGAGGATGTGAGAAATGGAATGAAGGAAAGCAAGGCAGGGCAGGCACCACAGACACACACAGCAGGAGTCTGAGGACACTGGGTCCAGGACTGGGAACAAGATGTATGGTGACAGAAGAGCTTCCCCAGCCCTTGGAAGTCTTCCCTCAACCAGGAACCAGACATATTTCATGTCTCGAGAAGGCAAGGCCATTGGCACCTTCTCCTATTTCAAGCTGTAGACTCTCAGTCAAAGTGAAAGCCAATGACCCCATGATGACCAAGAGCGCGGGCCTCACACCCTCCAGGGCAGTCTTCCCAGCCTTATTAGCCCCTTCCCTCAACTGCTGCAGTGTCCCTCAGCAAGGCTGTCCTTTCTGACCAACACTCACATTCCCCTCCCTACTCTTTGTGCTTTCTCCACATTCCCAACTCTAATTCCTGTTTTCTTATTCTCCACAGGACTAACAGTATAATGTGCTAACAAAAATCCCGGTTACATCCTTAGCCATGCTGAGGGAGGGCTCTAGCGCAGCCTGAACTGACAGCACTCCAGTGCATACTACAGCCTCCATAACGACTGCCTCAGTGAACAGAACACGTTTCCCTTCCTGAAAGCAAAGGGCAACTGTATGAGGCTCCAGGCTTACTACCCAGCTCACTGTGCAAAGCTGTTTTGTGAAGGTGCACCTCCAACAACAGCAATGTCCTGAAATGCCCAAACCCACACACAGGCCGAGGCCTTTTCCTCCCAGAAAACAAAAGCTATACGAAGGTCTATGGAAGCCTTCCCTACCTGGCTTATTTTTCTCAGGAAAGCATTTCTCCATCAAAGCTGTGACATTGTCTCTGTATCTGCGGAGGAAGGAAGGAGTCCTTAGTTACAAGTGTAGTCCCCAAGAGCCTTCCATAATAGGACACATCTCGGCAGGAAGTGTGTCTGAGGGGAATAATAAAGTTCAAATAGTCCTGCTATCTAACCTATGCCTTCTACTTAAATCACTGCCAGATGTGCTGACTGGGGCAGGAGGGGTACTCAACAACGTACTGTCTATAAAATAAAATATAAAACAAAACTAAACTAAACTAATGATAATCTAGAGAATAAAACTCCAGAGAAACTATCAAGAAATTCTGACAGAATCCTATGACTCCTCACCATTTGTGGCAGGCAGGAGAACTGACCCTGGGCTCATGAGTGTGGGAGAGCTGGCCCTGTCCCTCACCAGCTGCAACACTCAGGAGAGCAGGCCCTGCACATCATCTGGGCAGCAGAGCGGAGGTGGCCTCCTGGTAACAGCCCAGATCCAGGGCTTTGAATTGGCTCACCCCAAATCTACCCATTGGTGAACTGCTGGAGTTCATGAAGGGGCCAGTCCTAAAGATCCTAAACTATGGGATCTCCATGACACAGGGCAGTGACAAGATATTCAAGAGGACTCTCAGTGAGAATCCAGAATTGAGAAACCAGAGGCCTTGTTGAGTCATGGCAATGAACATTTGTAAGCAAATGAGTATAGACAAAAGGGTATACCAGGGCACACATTATGACTACAGCCTCCACAAGAATTTTGTTGTCTGTTGGGGAGGTTGCAAGGGTAGAAGGCAAGGGGAAGGGGAGATAAGTAGGATTGGAGTGCATGATATAAAATTCACCAAGAAGGCCAGGCAGTGGTGATGCACTCCTTTAATCCCAGCACTTGGGAGGCAGAGGCAGGCGGATTTCTGAGTTCGAGGCCAGCCTGGTCTACAGAGTGAGTTCCAGGACAGCCAAGGATACTCAGAGAAACCCTGTCTCAAAAAAAAAAAAAAAAAAAAAGGTATTTCTTTTGCCCCATCACCACCCAGTTGTCCCTTACCTAATTTTGGAATCTCTAACATAGTTAGGATCTTTCAAGTTATCCTCCCAAGGGAGACAGCCGCTGAGCCACTGGATCATGCAATAGCCAAGGATCTCCAAATCGCCACGTCGGGACGGGGCTACAAACAGAACAGAAGACTAAGCACGGTGAAACAGCTTTCCAGAAAAACATCAAGACAGAGCAGTTCCACTCAGGTCTAACCTGTGACAGAAACATTCGCCTAATAAAAGCACTGAACAGCAGGCTGTGCAAAACAACCTTCATCTCCGACTACTAACTTACCTAAAACCCGAACTGATAAGCCTTACTACCACTGGTCTAGGAAGTAAAGTGTGAAGACATCTCACACCTGGGTGTCTTTGGGAGCTGGGAAGACACCGACATACTAGATACTGCCGCTATGTCCTCCACAGCAAAGGGCAGAGAAGGGGCTAAGCTAGCTTATATAAAACATAAGACACACAGAGACTGGACACTAGAAAATGAAGCAACAGAACTCAGCTGTGTGAATCCTAAGTACAGGCCGGTATCCTGAAGGCCAGAGGCCTTAACTCAAGTACAGGAGCCAAACCTCTGGCCTCTTTCTCCACACTACTCTTCTCGTACTCTCTCTCAGTCCATGTGTTTTCTTAGCATTCAGACAGAAACATCAGCACTGTGGAGGCACACAGGCCGCTGTGGACATACCCACGCCATTGTGTGCGTCGATGCTGGTGAACTCCAGTGTACCATCATGGCACCTTTTGGGATCTTCCTTGTACTCTTTATGAACTCCGTCTGGGCAGTACCGATAAGCAAGACCATAGTCTACCAAATACACCTATAAATTTCCAAGCACCAAATTAAAGACAAAAATCAATGCACATGAATTACTGGAAAGTACTGAAATAAAATACAATCACTTGGGGGTAGATTCACCTACAAGGGCAAACAGCAGCTCTCCGAACAAGTCAAATCTCAACTGAGCACTACAGCAAATCCTGAGCCTCCCTCCCCCCTCTGCAATGCTGGGGATTACACTACAGCTTCACACAAGCTAAGCAAGAGCTCTGTGGCTGCTGAGCTGTATCTCGGAATACTTCTTACTTGTAAAAATCTTATGTTGTCTGCAGTATTGGGGTCTGTCTAACTCAGGACCTTCCTCTATCACTAAGCTCTCCTCACCCTTCTACCCAAGAATGCTTTACTATTAATAAATGTTAGATGATCATAAAGCTACAGTGCTTGAACATTAGTTCACTTTGCACGCTTTCTTAGGAAAGTATGTGCTAAAGTAATTAACCCTGTCTCCACGGGCAAGGCTTACAGATGTTAAATTTCTCTTACAGGGTCTAGAACAAAACTACACAAAATATAAATGTTCAAGATTCTTTCCACAAAGAAATGGGACATGAATAAGTGTTAGCACACAATACAACAACCGTCTTTTACTCTTGATTCTTGTAGAATAGTCAAATGCCTATTTACTTCATAAAAATTAGTCAAGGACTATAATAACATTCAAAACTCTTAGATCAGGTCTTTACCTATATCATAAATACTATATATTAGATTTTGGTCTTCCAGATTAAAGCTAACTTAAAAAACAAAAAAACAGAGTAATGCTGTGGACATAGCTGATTGCCCTGTCTAGCATATGACACTGGGACAAGTGGCTTCCATCTGACTGCCATACACCCGGCTCTGTCACAACACACGCACACATGTGCATGTGAACCTAAGGATGGACACAGCATAAGAGAGTGATCCCATCCATAGAACATGTGTGGAAGGTCGGAGAGCTGCACATGTTGCTGTGCGGACAGAAGCTGCTCACATCTGTCAAGGGCAACCAATAGGAGTCAGTTTTTATAGCACTCTGCCAGTCCTTCCTACTCCAGCTCCAGAGCGCTTTACTGCTCGCTCAGGTTCTTGGCTGTGCTCACATGAGATGGCTGAAGATGCCTCACAGAGCACCCCAGCACAGCAGCCTTCTCTTGGTGCACTACACTGATCCCTGAAACTAGCCACGGCTTACAGAGCAAAAGCATATACACTGTGGTAGAAAAGGAGGTGATCAAAAGAAAAAAGAAAACATATGCAGACAGTGGTTACAGACCCAAGGGCAGAGAATGTTGACAGATCAACATTCTCTGATTCCCTGAGCCAAGCATTCAAAACTTCCTTCTTACACAAGATCAAGAGGTGACACTAAGCAGCCTTTATTGTCACTGACGACTGAGCTGACCCCACATTAATGACCAAATTCTCCAAATAACAGACACTTATATTGGAAGGACTTTGGTGACAAAGTAGACTGGCAGTTCTAACTCCCTGGTGCACTTTATAGTTTAAGCTTTCACCCCAAGCAGCTATTTGAAATACATGTTGTAGCAAGCACTTCTGAATATTATATAGAGCAAAACAGCCAACCTGATAAAGTGCCAGCAAACTGCAACAAAAGTACAGAATGGCAACTGGATACAAATGTTTAGAGAAAGGACATTGTTAGTGTATCTACTTCAAAGCAGGCGAGTTTTTAGGGTTCAGCCCAGAGTACCCCACTTGCTCTCAAGCAGCACAAGTTACAACAGTAAAAACTGAAGTGCTAAGGACCTGGTCAGGGTTCTTGTAACTCAGAAGAAGGTTGGAGGCCTTGATGTCCCCGTGCACATACTCATGCTCGTGGATGTACTCCAGGATATCCAGCTATGGAGAACACACAGTGAGTTAATGCAGTACCTAACACGGCCAGCAGAGGACCGAGCTTCAGCCGAAACCAGCCCTTACTGTATTCACAAGGAGCATAGCTCACATACAATTCTTAAGCTTAGCTGCAAGACAGTTTTCCGAGAAAACCTTTTGGCATTTGCTTCATATATTTTCTGAAGGTCACTCCCAAAGCGGTCCATTATCATAAACCTGTAACTGAAGACAAACAAGAAAAGTCAGTGAGGGAAATAACTAGGAACATGTACTTGCAGTGAATACTCCCTTTCAGATTATATCAAGTTAATGCTTAATAAGGCAGTATTATAGATTATAAACGAGGAGGAAAGGGGTATAAACACACACCACGAAGGCTCTCTCTCAACCACACAGAAATCTCAAGAATTCACAATGTTGCATCATCCTGCCCTGGACTCAGCTAGTTTTACAGGAGACAACATTCAACTTAAGACAGTGCCTACCCAGAACCCAACACTCAGCTACCATAGAACACATCCACCTAGTTAACTGCTGTTTTTAGATAAGAGCTACTTTCTCCTGACTGTGCCTCCATTTTAAGGCACATTTCAACAATAAATATTCTGTTAAATCTAGGCTGTCAAAAGATGGCTTACAAACTACATTCAGTAAAACTGTCCAAGTGGTATTAAGCAATCACATATTAAACACTCAATGATCAGATCTGCAAAGAGAATACCCTACAAAAATGAAGATTTTTGGTTTTGCCATCCCCCACCCATGTCACCTGGACCAGGTGACATTACTTCCTGGGGCCATATTTTTTGGAGAAGTGAAATGAGGAGGCAGGTCTCATGCTTCCTAGGGACTTAAACTCTAGGAGTGCACAAAGACACACTGGAGGCCTTCGAGGAACTGCCCAGTTCCTCTGAGCATCACCTTCACCTTCAAAAGTTGTCCAAATCCTAATCAGTCTATGTAAATCACTGACACAAACCATAGGACAAACCTCCCACAGGATGCTCATGACACAGCAGTCAGGCTCATGAGAGTAAACTACAGGAAACTTCCAAGGAAGGAGCAGCCAGCTAAGATGAAAAGACGGTGTGGTAACAGAAAGCACAGGGTCCTTGTTCGTTTCTGAATCAGAAGAGAACTAGAGATTCTGTCTATGTATCTTTTACCATTTTAACAGGTAAAGTTTATGTCAAAGTCACACTATCAAGTAGAAGCAAAATATATTCATTTGTGTTAAGATTCCTGCTACCTAATCTGTACAGACATGTGCCTTCCCAATACCCTGGGTATGGCAAGTTGTGCAAAGCTGAGAGAGAAGAGTAGGGTACACACATTTACCTTTACAAACAAATCAACCTGTGTAATCACTACAAGACTTTGAATAACAAAGAATAACCTTTGCCAACAGTCTGTGTCTTAGGGTTACTACTGCTTCAACAAAACATCATGACCAAAAATCAAGTGCAAGAAAGGGTTTATTTGACCTACACGTCCACATCACTGTTTATTACCGAAGAAAAGTCAGGACAGCAACTGACACAGGGCAGGAACCTGGGGGCAGCAGCTGATGCAGAGGCCATGGAGGCCTGCTGCTCACTGGCTTGCTCTCATGGCTTCTTGCTCAGCCTGCTGCCTTACAGATAAACTCCGGACCAGCAGCCCAGAGGTGGCACTACCCACAACGGACTGGGCTTTCCCACATTAATCACTAATTAAGAAAATGCCCGGGCAGTGGTGGTGCACGCCTTTAATCCCAGCACTTGGGAGGCAGAGGCAGGCGGATTTCTGAGTTCGAGGCCAGCCTGGTCTACAGAGTGAGTTCCAGGACAGCCAGGGCTACACAGAGAAACCCTGTCTCGAAAAACCAAAAGAAAAAAGAAAAAGAAAAAAAGAAAAAAAAGAAAGAAAGAAAAAGAAAAAAGAAAATACCCTATGGCCAGATGTTTTAGAGGTGTTTTCTCAATTGAGGTTTCTTCATTTCAGATAACTCTGCTGTGTGCCACATTTATAAAAATCTAGCCAGCAGAGTCTGGAAGAGGATAAACACTGTTTGCTTCAACACAGAGCTACTACTCATGCAGATTACACTGGCCTTTGCTTTATGCACAGAACACCCTGGCACTAACTCTAAATGGCCCCTAAAATTCTCTCACCATTTCTAAATGACAAACATTGACACATACACATACATACATACATACACACACACACACACACACACACA
>JADRCD010228717.1:20652-33983 GCA_019843815.1 Montemys delectorum
GATGGAGGAGGCCTGGTCATCACTGACAATCACCAAGCCATAAGCTGCACACTTGCTCAGCTGCAGTCACCCATTCTAACTATGCTAAAGCTCCTGCTAGCAGCACCTTCTGAATACAGCTAACCTCTGCCTATTGCCTCTCTGGTTCTAATCACCTCACAGCACACTGTTCCAGTAAAACCACCTGTAACAAAAAGGGTGGAAGACTCCAGAGAGCCCCAGACTCCCTGAAAGATGAATGGTTCTCTAGAAAATAAAACTGGCAGACCTACAATGGCTACCTGTCATGGTTTGAATATGCTGGGCCCAGATAGTGGCACTATTAGACAGTATGGCCTTGTTGGAGGAAGTGTGTCACTGTGGGGGCGGGCTTTGAGACCCCCCTAGATGCCTGAGTCTTCAATCTTCTCCTGTTTGTCTTTAGAACAAGATGTAGAATTCCCGGCCCCTCCAGCACCATGCCTGCCTGGATGCTGCCATGCTTCCCACCATGATGATAATGGACTAAACCTCTGAACCTGTAAGCCAGCCCCAATTAAATGTTGTCCTTGTAAGAGTTGCCTTGGTCATGGTGTCTGTTCACAGCAATGAAAACACTAATTAAGACACTGCCATCCTCAAGTCTTTGCTAACACAGCAGCAATCTGACTTGGGCATTCCAATGCCTTCCACTCAACAGTGTCTTTCACCAAGACACTTGGGTGACCACTTGGATCTTGCCAGTGGCAGGTTTAAGCATAAGACTTATGAAACTATGACCATGAAAATGTATGAGGAAGTCGCATAGGATGCCACAAAAGTTTCCTTCGTAGGAAAAGAAAACGCACAAGACAGTGGCACCAATTTCTGATGCTGGGCATTCATTATGTCTGTATGCGAGGTTCAGAAAGGAGCAGTCTTCCAATAATATCAAAAGGAACACTGACTGAGAATACCAGCACATTGAGGGTTAACTGTGCAAGACAGACAGAGATGCACCCACTCGTGCTCACGAGGAGCAGGCCAGAGGACGGAAAGGTCTGTGCCAGAGCAGGCTTTACAGTGACTTGAGGCTAGGTTTGGAAAGCAAGACTCTAGCTCAAAAGATGCAAGGCACGGAACAGGGCCTTTGATAACTGCTGAAGACAGCGGAATCACCGCCTTCCTTTACTCTCTAGACATGCCTTTCTAACCAGCAGACTAGCCTCCAATTTCTAACTCAGCCTGGCCTTCAGTCTCCTACTCGCTTTGCTCCATGAAGCTGAGCTCATCCACGCAGGTACTTCACTAGAGCAGGCTGCACAAAAGTGTTAAGGGATGTCCTAATTCTAAGTCCTAAGCCATCTAAGAGGAAAGGTTACTGAGTAAGCAGCCAGCTTTTCTCTCAGGGTTCAGAAATGCTATCTCTAAATGATTCTCACCTCTAACTACTAGACTAAAGCCCTCATAAAAAAACAAGACCCTAGTTCCCTTGGAAGATTAGGCATTCAACGTGAGATATAAAATGGGATCCTGAAGGCTCTTTTGCATAAAGAACAGGAGAGGCAGGGTGTACTCTGTTCCTGTCCATGGGGTTCTAGTCACCTGGTGCTGCTCCACAAAGTCCACAGGTTAGACTGGCACCCCCATTTAATAGGCCCCCGACACTGTGGTGTACTGAGAAAAGCAGCGATAAGCTCTTACTCCTCCCCTCTGCTGTCCTGCAGTCCAGAAGCACACCTACAGATATTGTAGATGCTCCACAAGTAACTCCTCACTAAACCAACTCAATAGGAAATGCTCAAAATGGAGATTTTTACCTTTTTCCATTTTTATCATGTAGACCAGATCCCCAATACTTAGGAACACCAAGGTACTTCAATTTATGCGTACGAATCCATTTCTGAACTAGAAGTTAAAAGAAAGGCCTGTGACTTCAACTGCTGTATGTAAACAGTCATTTCAGAGTTACTAAGGGCAGAGTATACTTACGTATATGTGCAACAAAGACACCTCGAGTCATAAAACAAGATGTAAAGGACCCAGGATAACTCACACAAGGTATAATTAAACATAACAGCCCTGCTGTTACCTATCTTGAAACTGTCCATCTACAATCCCATTTTAAAAGCACAAAGCAATGGCACTGCCTCTTGAGTCACTTCCTAATCCTGGAGGGTGCTTGCTTCCACAAGAAGAACGACTTCCACTCCAAACTCCAGAAGTGTGGGGTTGTCTCCTTCAGTGTTTACATCTCTTCCTCCCCTTGCAAGACTCAGGAGTAGAGGCAGAGGTTCAGCCATGCTCTCTTACTGTGAGGAGCTGGGGCCTCAGATGAACACAGCTGAGAGCAGTAGCACAGGACCAGCCCCAGCTCCCGCCTCAGGAGCTATCAAAATGCTCAAAAGTCAGAGGCTTTACACGCACACTTGACACCTAGGCTAGTTCATGTATTTTAGGCTGCATAGCATTGATTATTTTACATGCCAGAGAGCATACAGCAAATACATGAACACATCAGAATGACTCACGCAAACTCCATTTGAATGGTGTACATGCTTAAAGCAAATGAAAACAGAGACATAGGATGTGACACTTTAACCTCAGCATTGTGAAATAAAGCCAGGTAAACTACTTATTTTAAAACGTTTATACCTTTTTGTTTTGTTTTTCGAGACAGGCTTTCTCTGTGTAGCCCTGGCTGTTCTGGAACTCACTCTGTAAACCAGACTGGCCTCGAACTCAGAAATCCGCCTGCCTCTGCCTCCCAAGTGCTGGGATTAAAGATGTGCACCACCACGGCCCAGCATGTTTAAACCTTTAACAAGACAATTTTAAACATGTTTTTTGTTTCTTACTTTGCTCTGGTTTAGCAGCTCTCTGGTAGAACTTCAATTCAGTGAAAAGAGGTCCATTGTCACTGGGTTCCTTAGAATACAAGAGTCAATTAAAATTGTTGAACTATTTACACTGACCTTTCAAAACGGAGTAAATCTAATTTTTCCTACAAATACAATGTAACTTTGATACTTAAATTTATAAACTATTAAAAGGTTAAGTTCAACTCTTTAGAAATACTTTATATGTTCCCACAATAATTTTTCTTTCTCTTAAGCTCAACTTTTATAATTGATACATTATACAAAATCAGAAATACAGTTCAGTCTTTGCAGAAGTTTAAAGCAAATGTTTAAACTAATGTTCATCTTTATTAAGCAAAGGCCAACAACCATGCTAAATGTATCACCACTAAGAGGCTATAAGACAGTTCAGAGATTTAATAAAATTCCAACACCTGACTTAGCCAATTAATGGTAGAATTCCAACCCTTTCCCTTGCCCTACCCTTGCCCTACGTGGCTCTACCTAGTTCTTGGAAGTGGAGCGTCATCTGCATTGCAGAGAGAGACTGCAATGTGCCTTCTCTTTCTGACACTGAATCCTCTTTCTCAGACCGACCACCTTAAGACTTTTTTAAAGTCAAAAAGAAGCTGGAGCTAAATAACTGTTTTCCCCAACTTGACTAGACAACCCCTATCTCCCATTTCAAGGGACCATTTGAATTATTTGTAAAGAAGCAAACATTTACAAAAAAGATATTTCACAACAAGAGATAACAGCCCTTAAGGACTTTCATATTGTTGAACAAATAGGGGAAGGAAATCACTTATAATTTTGTTGGCTTTTTAAATAGTGAATTTTGTGTGATTGATTAATATAAAATAGTATTTACTTAATGTTTGATGTTTTATAAAGGTTTAAAAAGCAGTAATAACCTCAAACACGAAAGCAAAGATTTCTAAACTAATCTGAGCAAAATATTTGGGACAGAAGACTCATGTGGCTGGAGTTAAGGATTCGGAGCTCATCAGAACCGGCAGACCTGAGCTATGGCATGACAGCATGTGTTCAGAAGTATCTGCTCCAAATGCTGAAAATAACGCCCATCCACCACTTCTTCACTGAGGAAACCTCAACTACTACAGAAGGTAATTTTGGTCCTTGAAGTGTCAATTAAAACCCTTGTCACATAGACAGTTCTATCAGCTCAGATGTACAGGATTTCAAATGACATGGTATCTCCAGTCACAAGGGAACACTTAAGCCACAAATGGCCAACACTGGGATCAGAAAGAACCTGGGCAGTTCACCATATGTGTACAGCTCAGCCTGGGAAGAGTGGTGCTCAAGGGCTTAGCACCTCACTAAGACCCACAGGATCATATCCGTACACAAATGTGAAAGCGGAGCCCCGATCAATGTGCTATGCAAGAAAACTCTCCCGCCCCTTTGGCTACTTTCCTAGCAGCAACAGAAGCCAGGAATGTAAGCAAGTGCTTCAAGCCTATGACCAAGCAAGTCACAGAATCAGTGTAAAAGAAGAAGAAAGTGAAACGAAAGAAAAGGAAACTTGGTTCTAGCTTTCAGAATGACTCATTAATAAAACTCTAGCTTAAAAGATGCTCTCCCAAGACCACTCCTGGCTTATTACCAACAGTATAAGATTTTTGATTTATTCAGTTTCAGCCTACATCATATCAACTTTAATTTTCAAGTTCCCTTCAAGTAGTAATTTATTAAACTTATACTTCGAATCAACCATATAAATCAGGACACTCTAGTGAAGGCTCCTGAGCACTTTCAGATATTTTTCTGTCCAATAGGCTTCCATTATGACATAGTAAAGGAGGTACTTCTTGGCGCTGAGCTCCAGCTGAAGCGAGCTATCTATGGAGAAAATACCTTAACTCAGAACTAAAATTGTATTAACATATTTCAAATCTAAAATACTTTGCCAACTCTATAATAGCCAAGATTTAGAAAAGAAATTGGGACTGACATTTTAACTAGAATATCACTAAACGTTTCCTTAAGACTTCTAAGTGTCAAAATGACGATGACAACAGGAAAAAAATTAAAATGTGATATATTTCAATGGCACCATCCAAAAGCAACTGGCTGCCATTTAAAAATGAAGCTGTACAAAGTTTCTCCTTCTTACCAAAAAAAATTAAGATATCTGAATTAAAAGCTAGAAACACTCATCACAACATGAGGCGAAGTCCCTCCCAGGAGGGAGGCTGTGAAACATAGACCACATCAGTTGTTCCCAAGAAAGGACCACCACACACCAGTTCCTAAGTGGCATCCACTGAAGTCAATCTTCAGGCTTCCAACTCTGCTCCTGTGAAGGTCAGAAGGACTCAGAGAACCAATTTCTTACTGACTCTTAGATTTGGGTTGGGGGCGGGGGAGGGGGGTGTCAGAAAATTTTCTACTCGTATTGTCCAAGTTACTTCTTTACTATTTCTTCCTGGTGTGTGTGTGTGTGTGTGTGTGTGTGTGTGTGTTTGTCTGTGTATGAGTGTTTCTGTGTATATCTGTGTGACTGTGTGTGTGCCCTTGTCTCTCTATGTGTATGAATGTGTCTGTGTGCACATGTGTATGTGTCTGTCTGTGTGTGTGCATGTGTCTATGTGTGTGCACGCATGTCTGTGTGCATGTGTGTACCTGTGTGTCTCTCTGTGAGCATGTCTGTGTGCGTGTGCTCTCACACACAGCCTCTGAAAGCAAGCATAAGCTAACATCCTGCGACATCAGCTGAAGGCTTGCATCAGCTGAAGGCCCAGACAGAAACATAGAGCACTCCTGGGTGGGAGGGGGTGTGCAGGAGATGCTGAGACATTTAATTTGTATGTGTATGTTATGTTCCTGTATAACCACGTAGAGCTCATTCACAAAGCTGGCACGTCAGAGGTAACTGAGCTTTTGAGGTGGAATCTCAGAGCACAACTACTGGAAAGGCCCTCAGATGAAGCTTCAGGTCTGCAGATACATGGCCTCACCTGTCCCAGCTAAGGTGTGCTAAGGTGTGCAGTGTTCCAGGTTCTATCTGGTTCTCAATCTGGATGGAAAGGAACACCTGGTAATGGCCAGGCCCTGTGCAGTCTCATGACAACATACAAGGACTGGGAAGCATGGCTTGGCATGTGCTCATGGAACACTACAAAAGTTTCTTAAATAATTTGCCCATTTTTGCTCTAAAATAAAAGGCATGCTCGTGTTTAGAGTGTATGAGTATCATGATGTACTTGTTCACAGAGCCACCTTATAAAGAACTTTCAAATACTAAGCTTCACATCTTACTCTTGTGTTGCTCATGGTCTCTGAAAACATGACCCTTGGCTGGAGTTGCAGCAGTCACAGAAACCTGTCCAGCAGCCAGGAGGCTTTGCACCCATCTCCAGCACTGTATGCACGCACACACGCACACATTTAACAATCTTCATGTGTCTGTGTGAATGGCAACTGTTCTGATTTTAAATCAGAAAAGGTGCGATAATTGTTCTATGTGTTTGTATTTGATGTCTCCTTCACCTTTAAAGACCACAAAGCTGTCAGAAGGAAACTGACAACCTGGCCTATTCCCAACAGAGGAAAGTAAACGGCATCAAAAGGATAAAAGTGAATGAACAGAAAAGCAGGAAAAGGGAGGGAAAAAATTATACCTAAAAAAGTATTTTAAACAACAAACAAAACAAGCATGTAAGAACAGTGTAAGTAGGGGCTGGAGAGATAGATGGCTCAGCAGTTACGAGCACTGACTGCTCTTCCAAAGGTCCTGAGTTCAATTCCCAGCAACGATCTGTAATGGGATCCGATGTCCTCTTCTGATGTGTCAGAAGAGCGCAACAGTGTACTCATATACATAAAATAAGAACAGTCTAAGTAAAGGACATTTAAAACAAGGTCACTATGGAGTAACTTAAAATCTACTTAGAGAAAATAAACACGAACACTTTAACTGACATTATGAGAAGGGTATTAGAAGTAAAACTATATAATAAAAGGCAATCCAATGATTGACACAGGAATTTAAAGGACCCAAAAATTTCAGTCACCAAGTGAGCAGCAGCCAACTCTAGCTAGGATCCCTCTGAAGCCTGGGCAGCTGTCCTTCCAGGACCACAAACACAGAAGAACAACTGAAATATGGGGGGGGGATAAGGGAGAGGGTGGAGGAGAACACACACCACCCTTCAGAAAGAGAAGGACAAAGAATAATGGAAGGCACAGAACACTAGACTAAGTCTGAAAACAGACATCCTTAAAACCTAGAAATACAGTAACTGGAAATACCGCTCTTCCCTCAGCTAAGTGAGTGAAAGGAGTGAACACTTAAGGTGAGGCTCACAATGCTAAGATAAAGCTTCAGTGATACAGAACATAACAAACACAAGTATGCCAATTATGCAGGGCAAAGCAGAGCAGAGGGGTCTGAGAGCCTGGACAATGGTCATGAGTCAGGGGAGGCTTGCTTTCTTCTCAAGGGAGTCTTTTGAAGATACTGAGGAACTGATTTCCCACCCCTCCAGATACCATGTTTTCATGTATATAGAAGGAGATAGAAATATATAAGAGAGAGAAATCTCCCACAACTCCGGGCACATGACTAACATTACAGTAAGAACTCCAGTTCCTTTGACCTGGTAGCAACCCATCCCTGTGGTTCAGAAAGAATGTCAGAACATAATGAGAAAGAAAGCTAGCTCCAGACCAGAGGACAGGGAACAGGGAGCTGGCGGCAGGAGACAGACACCGGCACTGAGAAGGAAGAGCAGAAGCAGACATAGGCTGTAGCAGCTCAAGCCTCACAAACTCCGCAAGGGTTTCAACCCTGCCTGCTGTGCTCTGGGAGAGGAGATGGGAAGTACTCATCCAGAGATCCTTGGATCCAGTGGAACACTACAGGGACCATACGGCTAGTGCGGCTGAAATCAAAGCAAGGCAGATTGCAGGAGTCTAATACAGAAATACTTCTAGAAAGTTAAAGACCAAGATGCTTTATGAATAAAATCACAAAAGTCCCTGCAACGTATGAGCAAAGCAGCTCCATATGGCGTAAGAAGCCTACCTCAGCTGCCTACATAGGGTGCGCACTCTAGGCTCAGTGCAGTATCAGAAGCCATGTTAACTGAATAAGGGGAAGGGCTTAGGAGTCTTATAAACCATTAAAAATGAACAGGTAAAGTATGCTGGAAGGAAATAGTTACAACACGGATCTGAAAATAAGATCTATCTAGAATAACTCTCTACTCAATTATAAAAAGCTACACAATCCAGTTATTAAAAATAACCTTCTTAAGGAGAAAAGAATCAAGAGACTAAAAAAGTGCTTACCACACAAAACCACACAAATGGTAGACACACACAAGGAAAAACGGTTCAACAGTGCTCATGCAGTAAATGCAAACCTAACAGCAGCCAGACGCTGCACCTGCCTGTGGAAGGCCCGGGAAGTGAGCCTGCTCACAAAACTGGCACACCCACTTCCACCAAGCACTGCATCAAGCAGAGCAGTCAGTCAACCACTGGAAAAACAAAACCCAGCATGGCCACTTTGCAAATATGTCTAGAACCTTTAAAATTTTGAATGTGTATTCTCCCTATTGACAAGTAATTTAGCTTTCAAGAGACACAGAAACCCATCCCATCAGAATAAGACTCCAAGCGTCTGTGCGGAAGGTTTGCTCCAAGTCACCCAAACTGGAAACAGCCCAGATTCCTATCAACACATCAATAAAAAGCAAAGAATGAGCCGGTGTGAGGCCACACACCTTTAATCCCAGCATTCAGGAGGCAGAGGCAGGAGGATCTCTAGGAGTTCAAGGCCAGCCTGGTCTACAGAGTGAATTCCAGGACAGCCAGAGCTATTCAGGCTATTCCTGTCTCAAAAAGAGAGTGGGGAATGTACTGGCTAGTTTTGTGTGTCAACTTGACACAGGCTGCAGTTATCACAGAGAAGGGAACTTCAGTTGGGGAAGTGTGTCCATGAGATCCAGCTGTGGGGCATTTTCTCAATAGGTGATCAAGGGGGGAAGGCCCCTTGTGGGTGGTGCCATCCCTGGGCTGGAAGTCTTGGGTTCTATAAGAGAGCAGGCTGCGCAAGCCAGGGGAAGCAAGCCAGTAAGGAACATCCCTCCATGGCCTCTGCATCAGCTCCTGCTTCCTGACCTGCTTGAGTTCCAGTCCGGGGGGTGGAGGGCGTGGGGAGGGGGGGAGAGGGACAGTGAATGACTGACATCCTAAAAATATAGGTGACTCTTTTAGAATACCATACTAAAAACACAGCATATATCTGATAGTACCCATAGATAATACTCTAGACAGGGGAAACACCTGGGAAGGGTGAGGGCAGGGCTCAAACACAGGACACAGAGCTCTCTAGAGACAGCAGAATGTTCCAGAGGACATGAGGAAAGCACTTACACATGCCTGTCACAAGTGATTAGCTATACTGATTAGCTATAAAGTTTACTGAAAAATTATACTTAGTAAATATCTTTAAAATGTTCACTAAAACAAAGGCTAGCAATGGCTCAGTGGTTTGAGTACTGGCTGCTCTTCCAGAGGACCTGGATGGCTTCCCAGCACCACATGGCAGCTCACACCATCTGTAACTCCACCTTCAGGGACCCAGTGCCCTCTTCTGCCTCAATGGTACCGTGCATGCACATGATGCACAGACACAGATGCAGGCAAACACACAAAATAAACAATTTAGAAAGAAAGGACAATCTGGTCTAAGACACTTGGTTCCTAGAGTGTAGAATATACTTCTATTTGAATACAATAAAGTGAACCAATGAATTCTGAGGCACTCCTGACTCCCAGCTTCTATAACCTTTAAGCAAAAGAAAGGGCACAGGGAATAGGGCACTAAACTCTCCCAACTACTGCTCTGCTGGCTCTTCTGTTTAACAAAGGTCCTCACAGATCAAAAATGGAGTGGGCAGAGCTATAAACAATGTTGATCAAAACGATGAGTGAGTGAGTGATAAGGAAACATGAGTTCTCTGGTCTGTAACTGGTCTAACTACTCGGCGTCTGACAGGCTGCTTGCTGCCAACCCTGCGCATCCAGAACTGCAGTCTGAGCACTTCGCAGAAAACTACCACTGCAGGGAAGTCACAACTTCTTAAAATGAACAGGAAAGGGAGTAAAACTGACAGCAGCAGGCAAAGATAACACACACATAAACAAACAAACGTCCAGAACAAAATAAAGTCAGCTTAGGATGAGGTTGCAGGATATAAATATAAAACACATCTGCTTGAGGCAAACAGCTAAAACAGACAGTCCCACCCCTGCAGACCTCTGTGATCTCTCAGACACCCTCAAATTGTGCCACTCTAGTATGGGGGAGCTGAAGACTCTGAATTCAAGTTACTTAAAACTATAAAGCTACTATGTGTCTCATTAAATATTTATGAAAGATTATTAACAATGCAGTACCTTATGGTTTAACCAAGTCTGGTCATCAAAAAAGATGCTTTACAAGATAAATACCAATTACATTGAGAAAAGGAAAAAAATGAGCAATATTTTCTTACCACTTTCACAACACAGGGCGCGTCACTGCCAACTGGTTTGGAAGAATTTGTGTCCGCTGTTTAAAGAGAGACATTTACATCAGAACAAGGAGTGTTGCCATAGACAGGCTATGACAGATGCTTAGGCCTACAGCCCTAAGATCCTCTGAGGTGTGAATCCCAGATTCCAAATGCCATTTCAGATCATCATCATGACACTGCACCTAGCCTAAGATTTTTTTCATATGTAGGATGTATCTAGCAATTTTAGGTTTCTTCGATTTAATCAGATGTTACAGGAAGTTGTTACACAAAGTTAAAAACTATTTCTTTCATTCAGAAATCCTCTGGTGTTTGGTATGCTGATACACTGTGAATTCCTAGATGATGGGACTGGTGTACTCCCTAGGTCTAGTCAGCTGTAAAACCCTTTAGGAAAGAACATGTGGAGGCAGAAGAGCTGAGTGCAGTCACTGGTTAGTACACAGCAACACTAAAGCCACTGCCATGCAGAACAGGAAGTTCTCCCAGCTCATCAACAAGGATCCTCACATCATTTTTCTAAGAAATGAGAATTTGGAAGTGGACAGGGGGAAAAAATCCTTCTACTTCTGGCTATCATTTGAGCAGTAAAATGCAGACATCAAGTAAAATACATAGTATAGTATACTATGATAGAAGCATCACTATGATGTGACAGAAGAAATGGAGGGAATATTTAAACAGTAAGGGAGGTAGGCGGTGTTGTAGTGTGCTAAAGGAGCCTGCATGTCACTGAAACTATGGAGCAGGTTAGGCCATGGGTGCTCACAGGAACAATGTTTCACACAGACCAGCACCATAGCCCCCAGTATGGGAGTGTTACATGAACTGCAAAGCCAGGAGACCAACATACAGAGAAAAACTGAGCTGCAGACAGTGCAAACACCCATTACAAAAGGAGCAGAGAGTAAACAAGAAGGCCTTGACAGACAGGAAGAAGACTGGGGCTGCTGCTGCAATTGCAACACGGAGCCTCCAAGGTTTGCCCAAAGGACTAGCTTGGTCCAACTGGGACTGGCTGCTTAGGAGGGCTGTGTACCAGCCAAGACAAAAGCAGCCAGAGCAGTGGGCAGAGCGTGGCCTGACAGCTGCATAGGCCCAAGGAGGTACTAGCAACTGTGGTTTCTGCCTCCCACACACTAGGACTAACGGTGTGTGTCATCACTGCCACCTAGCAGGTAAATCATTTTTAATGTTGATAATTCAGAAGATCAGGATTCTAACTTGGTTTCCAACTATCCCAAGGTAAGCATGTTAACTAATACACTAACATAGGTCAAGCTCAACATGAAATACAGACATTTTTCAAAACCCATAGCTGTAAAGATCTGTAAAATGAGCTAAACACAGAGTTGGAGTCAACTGTACCTGGCTGAGGTGGAGGGGAAAAGGATGATGAATACAGCTCTCTTTCAGTGTCAAGAGAGCTTGACTAGTCTGGGTAGCAGTCGGAAGATTCTAAGGATACTGTGTTTATGAGTAACAGAATTTCAGCTTTTTGTTCTTTTTGTATAATAAGATGAGCCATCTTCTTCTAATATGTCAAAAGAGAACTTACGATCAACCACACACTCCTCAATCAACTCGGATATCAGCAGCACCTTGCAGTAGCTCAAATGAGAGACTATCCCATAAGCAGCATTTGAATCTTCCCATTGATGACTAGAAATCACAAGCACTCACCCAGATAGATGCAGCCAAAGCCACCTTGGCCAATAGGCAATCCCAGTTTCCACTCCTTCCTAGACATGTCGGTTATGACCTCCCCAGCGGCAAACTGCTCTGCAAGGCGCCTCTTTGCAGGTCCCTGTCTTCCAGCCTGAGCTGCTTTGACGCGGGGCATTTTCACTGTAACGCAAAACAAAGCAACTTTGCTCACAATTATAACCTTAGAAGTGTTCAAAACATTCCCTTACAGAAGGCTTCTACTCAACAGGAGCTGTTTGAGACTAGAGTCTCAATTGTCTAGTCTAGCAATTCTGGTCTTTAGCAGCTAGGATCTTATTTGGTTGTCACTAAGCTTGGAAGAGGAGACCATAAATAAAATGGCCTATGCAGTTACGGAAAGCACTTTAAGTCCCAGTGGCATATCATCTATGACTACAATACTATCTAGTAACAACAAAACAAGAACTGTTTAGCACAACTGAGGAAAGGCATGCAGTAAGAACGCACACCATCTAGTAATGCAGCCAAGAGACTCCTAATCAGTACAGATGTGCTAAGGGAAGGTATACAGCTAGAACGCACACCATCTGGTAACGCAGCCACAAGATCCTTAGTCAGTAAAGATGTGCTAATAGGAAGCACAAGCACAGAGACTATAATCTCAGTTTCGGTGTGTACAAGGCAGAGGACAAGGGCATCTGGGCCACAAGAGTCGGTACTGAGTAGGTACTGAAACCCAAGCAGCACAACACAGGATGGAAGGCTTTTCTTGATTAGATTATTTGAGTTAGGGAGATATACTCTAAATCAAGAGGTGAAAGAGAAAAATTTTGATTTCTGCCTGCTTGCCATCACTATCCCTGCCAAGTTCATCCATCCTATTGCTGAGACATTCCTTCACTGGGATTAGAACCTACTTCTTCAGGACTTCCCTGAAACTCCAGCTCCAGTCTGGGACTGTTGAGACACTCAGTCTTCTCTCTCTGTCAGGAGAGAGCCACCGACGAACTACTCACACCACAGCCAAGAGTCATGCTAATAGATCTCCCTTCAATAGATATGTTCATTCTATCAGTCCATCTCTTTAGAGAACACCAATGCAAACACTTTATTAACTGATGGGGAAATCTTTAAATCTAACTTTTCTCTTAAAAAAAAAAAAAGCTTTGCCAGGCAGTGGTGGGGCACGCCTTTAATCTCAGCATTTGGGAGGCGGAGGCGGAGGCAGAGGCAGGCGGATTTCTGAGTTCGAGGCCAGTCTGGTCTACAGAGTGAGTTCCAGGACAGCCAG
>JADRCD010228718.1:6029-40713 GCA_019843815.1 Montemys delectorum
AGACAGGGTTTCTCTGTGTAGCCCTGGTTGTCCTGGAACTCACTCTTTAGACCAGGCTGGCCTCAAACTCAGAAATCCACCTGCCTCTGCCTCCCAAGTGCTGGGACTAAAGGCGTGTGCCACCACCGCCTGGCTTTTTTTTTTTTTTTTCTTTTCCGCAAATAGAAGTTTCTTATATTGGTGCAGGTGTTTCTTTTATGTTGGGGTCCATCCCAGGGGTAGCTTATAAAGCCAAGAAACCATAAAAGCTCGAATATAGGTGCAGTAAATGCTGCTGGGCAGTTGGTTCAGGTCCAAGTTTATTGTGGCTAATATCATATATATGTATATTATATATATATACACACACATATATATGCATATGCATATATCATGTGTATACATATACATACACACACACACACACACACACACATATATATGACCTCTCTGGTGACTGGTTTCCAAGAACAGCAAAGCACAGAACAACTAGAGCATGAGCAAGTTTCCTTGTAACGACACATGAAGAACTTTCCTTATTATTAATAGCATAAAATGGCTGGCTACACAGTCAACAGTTACCTAGACCTTAACAATGCCCTCTATTGACCTCCACAGACACAAGACATGTAAATGGTACACAGATGTGCGTGCAAGTGAGACACCCAGACACATCAAGTAAATATTTTAAAAGAAAAAAAAATGGGTAGGAAAGTAGTTTTGTATATCTGTAATCTGTTGGAGAGACTTTTGTAAGCAAGACACAGTAAGTACGATTTATACCAGGAAAATGTGATGAATGTTTCTATAGTAAATGTGAAGATTTCCCTCCCTTTCTTCCCTTCCCACCCTACCATTCTTGGAGATAGGGTCTCAATACTTAGGTTCCAGGCTGGCTTAGAACTCAGAAACCTGCTGTCACAGCCTCCCAAGTGCTAGAATTCAGATCTGTGCTCTCACTCTGCCTAAATTTGAAGATTTTTGTTTTGGGTTGTTTTAGGGGACAGTGTCTTTTTATATAGACAGTCCTAGGTCCCGAAATTCACTATGTAGGACAAGTTGGCCTTGGATTCACAGAGATCCAATGCCTTGGTCTCCCGTGCTAGATTTTTAAAAAAAGATTTTTTTTTCTTTTTGAGACAGGGTTTCTCTGGGTAGCCCTGTAATTCACTCCATAGACCAAGCTGGCCTTGAACTGCCTGTTTCCCAAGACCTGAGATTCAAGGAGTATGCTACCACCGCCCAGCTAAATTTGAAGATTTCTGTTCAATAACAGATAACAACATACTAGGAGTCTCTCTCCCTTTTCCTCTCCCTCTCCCTCTCCCTCTCCCTTTCTCTTCCAGTGTATATAGCCAATAAAGATCAGTACTTAGAGACTGGGGAGAAGGCTCAGGCAGTAAAATTCCTGCTGTGATGGCATAAAGACCTGGATCCAGATTTCTAGCCACTCATGGGGAAAACAATAAGCTAGGGTGGCATGTGTTACAGCCTAGTGCTAGGGGTGGAGGAAATCCTTGGAGCTTGCCGGCCAGGCTAGCAAATCAGTGAGCTCTAAGTTCTTTGAAAGACTGTTTCCAAAGATAAGGTGGAGACTATTTGTGAAAGCCGCTCATTGTTGACCTCTAGTGGCTAATGCACTCACACGTGTGCACGTACCCACTATGCAACACACAGCAAAAGAGGTCAGTACCTAGGGGCTGGCGAATAACTCGGTGACAAGAGTGTGTGCTTAGTGTGTGCAAGGTCCAGAGTTCAATCCCTGTGTCAACTGTCAAAAACTAGAGTCATCAGGGAAGAGGGAACACCCAGTTGAGGAACTACCTTCAACCAATTGGTCTCTAGGCATGTCTGTAGGGCATCTTTTTTTTTTTTTGGGGGGGGGGGGCTTCTTCTAGACATGGTTTCTCTGTGTAGCCCTGGCTGTCCTGGAACTCACTCTGTAGACCAGGCTGGCCTCAAACTCAGAAATCCACCTGCCTCTGCCTCCTAAGTGCTGGGATTAAAGGCGTGTGCCACCACTGTCCAGATGGGCATCTTCTTGATTCATGTGGGAGGGCCCAGCCCACTTTCGGAGGTGTCATCCCTGGACTGGTGGTCCTTGGTTGTATAAGATAGCAAGCTGAGTGAGGCCTGGAGAATAAACTAGTAAACTATTTTTATTGAACTCTGCTTCAGTTCCTGCCTTGGCATCTCTTGATGATATATAAAGTATAAGATAAAACACACACACACATACAAACAAAACAAAAAAAGCCTTTCCTCCCCAAGTTGCTTTTTGGTCATAGTTAAAGAGTCTGGGCTGGAGAGGTAGCTCAGCAGGTAAGAGCACTGACTGCTCTTCCAGAGGTCCTGAGTTCAAATCCCACCAATCACATGGTGACTCACAACCATCCGTAATGAGCTCTGATGCCTCTTCTGGTGTGTCTGAAGACAGCTACACTGTACTCATAACATTAAATAAACATAATAAATAAATAAAAATTTTAAAAAGTATAAAGAAACTCAAGGGTAGGTGCCAGGCACACAGTTTTAATTCCAGGGCTCAGAAGGCAGAAGCAGGAGAGTTCAAGGTCAGTCTGGTCTACATAGCAAATTCAAGACCAGCCATGGCTACATAGTGATACCCTAATCTCAAAAACAGTAACAAAAAATTCTCTCCTTTCACCATGCATTCTGGGGATTGAATGGGGGTCATAAGGCTAGAACAGCAAACACTTTTACCCACTGAGCAGCCATCTCCCTGACCCCATGTTTCATGCTGAGCACTGTCTTAACAGATCTTCATAGCTGTTTGCTCATTTGAAAGACAGTGAAATACAAGCTTTAGGATGATGTAAAAGGTCTTGAGCTGTCTGAAAAAGTTGTTTTAATATTCCATCCATTGTTTATGGTCATTATCTACTTAAGGACAGAGAGTAGAAACCAGGTGTGCACCTTCAACCAATACATGCTCTCTTTTAGGCGTCAGTAATGTTCAGTGGAATCAAAGGGTATATTTTCACTTTCTCAAAAAAGTTTTTTAAAGATGCTAGAGATTTTCCCGATGTTAGATTCTGTGGTGCAATCCCAGACAAATCACACCAGCACAGGTCTCACGTGGGAGGTTTCATTGGCAAAGGCGGTCAGGGGTGAGGGAGAAAATCTGATGCCCTCTTGTGGCATGCGGGTGTAAATGCAGATAGAGCACATATACATAAATAAATCTTGAGACTGGTCTGTGCTACAGTGTACTACAGTCTCAAAACAAAAATAAAGAAACAAAATCTAAAACACCACGTGGGGGGGGGAGAAACTGGGAAAATACCCAGAAAAAGCAAATTGGGTCATAGTGCCATTTCCATTACAAAGTACACATAGCTCAGTTCCATGCTATAGATTGCTGGTTCCCTTCCTACTGGCAATCCCAAGTTCAGAAGGTTTTTTTGGTTTTTTGGTTTTTTGGTTTTTTGGTTTTTCGGTTTTTGTTTGTTTGTTTGGTTGGTTGGTTGGTTGGTTGGTTTTGGTTTTTTGAGACAGGGTTTCTCTGTAGCCCCGGCTGTTCTGGAACTCATTCTGTTGACCCGCCTGCCTCTGCCTCCCAAGTGCTGGGATTAAACAAATGTGCCACCACCGCCCGGCTCCAAGTTCAGAAGGTTTATAAAAATTTGATCTATTACAGCAGTTGGAAAGGTAAGCCCTTGGCTGCCATTGCTCCTTGTAAATTCATCAGTTTCTATTTTTAACTTCAATTTCAATTGGTTAAGATTTTTAGAGTTAATTAATACATACTTTTGACATAAGTCCTGGCTATTAATAATGCAGTTTCATAATTTAGTTTTGCATCTATGAAGAAAGATGATGGGCTTTTATAAGAGATTCAGTGTTTGGTGACATCCACCATTTTTTTGTTACAAAATGCTTTTGCTAGTTATGATGGTCCATGTCTATAAACCTAAAACATGGGACATAGAGACAGAAGGATCTTGAGTTCAAGGCCAGTCACTTCAATTGACATAGCAAATTAAAGACTAGCCTATGCTTAGACCCTATCTCAAACAAACAAAATCACAGAAAAAAATGGAAACAAAGGACCAAACACAGTAATATATACCTGTAACACCAGGTTCAGGACATGGAGGCAGGAGAAGCATGGCAAATACAAGGAGAGCTTGTTCTACATAATGATTTCCAGGTTAGCCAAGGCTAGAGAGTTAGACCCTATACATTCCTTCTTGGGGAGAAAGCTCATTATACTCAGAATGTTCTAAATGGAGGCAATATATTCCATTCTCTAGGAAATCACTCTTCCCTGAATTTTTCAGGAAGAAAACAACTCAAAAGCTTCAGGAAGTCCCTGAAACTGACCACATGCACCAAGCTCCTCACTCTATAAATGTATACAAACAGTAAGGACTACTGAGAGACACTCTCAGACCAGCCAAGCTGCCTGAAAGAGGCTCAAACCAACTGGGCTGAATAAAAGAGACACAGCCAGCTTTCCTACAGATAGCGCTGACAGCTCTAGGTTTCCAACTTTCATGAGTTGCTACTGTATTAGGGCAGGCTTTTGGTGAAATGACTGTCTTTGAGTCATTTTGGTTCTGTAACTCCGAACCTTGAAAATCACCCCCAAAATCTTCACTGATACACACACACACACACACACACACACACACACACACACACACAAAGTTGAAGTTCTGCTACTTAGACTCCAAAATAGATACATACAAGCGGTGTTGTGGCACATTTACCCAAGGGAGCAAGCTTTTATAGGTCAGATAGAAGAACCAAAAGAAACCAAAATAATGTTCTCCACCTTATTTTTTTAATTACATTTGTATGTGGACAAATATGTTGATCAGAGGACAATTTGTTGGTCCTCTCCCTCCCAGGCATCAAATTCAGTTGTCAGATTTAGCAGGTATCTTTACCATCTTGCCAGTTCTGAAAATTTTCTCTTTACCTAGATCTGCTTTTCCAAAAACCATTAAGCTTAACTGTTTAGGTCCACTACCACAGCAATTTAAGGCCTATTAACTCAATGGGATCTGGTCTCATGCTAAATTCATCAAAAAGAACAAAACTGAATGGCATTAACTTGTTCTCTTCAGTCTCTGGTTGCTATCAGTTAAAAATACACATTAAAAATTATGTCTGCTTCATGAAAGCCAAATTCTTTTAATTAGATGTTTCCCAACAAGCATAAATAACAGAATTACCAAGAAGCTTAGAGTGAAGTTCTGAAAAACACTTAAGGGCAAAGGCTCACAAGTGGTATAACAGAGCTTTAGGCTGTAGTCCAAACCTGGGTAATGCGACCTATGTTTATTGGTAGCTTGCTGCTGTCTTACATGAAACTACTCAAACTGCTAAGATCCTAAGCATTAGGAGATACTTAACTGGTTATAATCAGATGAAGTGAGTTTCTGGGAATACAGGCACGCAAAATAGAAGTAGTTAACTGTGAGACTGTTCATTGAGTTATCCATTCTCAATGTTACAGTTTTAGTTGAGACAGGATTTTACTCTATAGCTCAGGGTGGTCTTGAGCTGTTCTTCTACCTTAGCCTTCTGAATAGTGATGTTCCCGGTCAGCTCCTCTGTCCATTTGTTCTGAGGCAAGATCTTAGGTGATCTCTGTTCTACTTCCTGTCTGACACTCAGCCACATAGGTAGTGATGATCTCAACTGCTAATCTTCCTGTTTCTACTTCCTAAGTGCTGGGATTACAGGACTGTGCACCATATCCACCAGGCAAAGGTTCCCATGGTTCTTGGTGTCTTATTACTACTCCTGGACTATATTATTACATTGTTATTATAATACAATGACATACATTGTTCCCTTGATACTGCTATTTTAGAGGCTATTTATTACATTATTTTCTCTCTAACTCAAATTCTGAAATCATTGCTCCAGGTGCCTCAGAATGTACTCATTTGAAGATTTTAAATTTAAAAGAAAAAAATGTATGTGTTTGAGTAGAGCCACATGTGCAGCGTCTACAGACACCTTAAGAGGATACCAGATAACCTCAGATAGAGCTGGAATTTAAGGTGTTGTCAACCACCTAAGATGGGTGCTGGGAACCAAACTCAGGGCAACAAGTGCTCTTAACCACTGAGTCAAGGTTGGTTGGTTGGTTTGTTTTCTGGTTGAAACAGGGTCTCAAACTTTCTGTATCTGAAGACCTAGATCTTCTGCTCTTCAAATCTGTATCTCCAGAGTGCTTAGATTCCAAGTGTATGCCATTGCATCCTGACCCAGATTTTTAGTGAGTTAAAATGAACATGGTAGGATTGACCATGATTAGTGATTCAGTAAGGACACAGAGATTTGGGACATCACCAAATCAGGAGAACACCATGGGGCACAAAGACTGTCGTGGGCAAGCTGAGAAGCTAGGGTTGGATCCTTCCCTAGTGGCCCTCAGGAGCAACCTCTGCCAGTCTTTTCAGAACTGAAGAGTTGGTTAAATTTCCACTATTTAAGAGACATGTTGTGTAGCTGTTACAGCAGCCACTGGAATGTAGACAAGTACCACACCAGAAAACCTTCATCCCCATTCCCAACTCTGCTGTAATACTTTAGTGCTTCTCAATTCATAGGTAAATTTTTGTCAGAAGTTGGGGCAGGACTTTGTAGTTCTATAACTAAGGAGGAAATACCAAGAGCTCTGGTAATAGATACTTAAATGAAGATAATTGGAATGCCAATTTGTTATAAGGAATATAATGTCTCACACCTTCGCAGCCCTCCTCCATTACATTCTTCAACTCAAGTAGAGTCTTTAAAAAGAATTCATCAGGTGTCGTGTTTTATGCCTGCTAGCCCAACACCTGAGGGGCTGAGGCAGGACTGATGACAGTTTGAAACCAGCTTAAGCTATAGGGTAAAGGCATGTCATAATGCAGTTATAGCTGTTAGTAACCTCAGTTCCAGGAAACCTGATGCCCGCTCCTCAGGCCTCCATGGGCACTGCAAACACCCCACATAAAATAAACTATGAACAACTCCACCTCCATCACCACACATACATACCCTAACCCTGTGGTCAATACATGTAGCCTACTTCATACAAGGCTCTCTTGGGTTTAAAAAGACTTTTTACTTTCTTCATTACCCTTGTTTTCCATTCAGGAACTTGGAGCACAGGCAAAAAACTGAGTAATAGTAACCAAGTGATAACTATGACTGTCATGCAATTGAAAACACCACCATTAAGTATAATTATATTCTGAAAAATGCAGCGATGCCAGAAAACTTGTCAAAAGTATTTCAGCTTGCCCATTTTTAACATTAAAAAGGAATTTATTATTTTACATAAACATTATGTAAAGCTAACAGTCAGGTAGTCTCGTGGACTGGAAGGTGACTAATTAATTCCCTTTCATTCCCAAACCTCATCAAGCAGTCACTACATTTATGAGGTAAGTCAGCTGAATGCTTGAAATCTAGATGAATTTTAAGATCTTCAATTTGTCCTGTCGAATATTCACAATATTGGCATAAATAAATCCCTTCAGATAGATGTGAATTTAAATGCTTGCAATATTCCAACATGCTAGAGAAGCCCTTCCCACAGTCATCACAAACATGAGGGAATATTTTAGTATGCTCGATAGCCACGTGTCTGTTGACATTTGTATGAAGTCTGCTCCGAAAGCCACACACTTGACACACGAAGAAATTTTTGCATTTGTCAAAGGTGATCTTGCTTAAAAGGCTGCACTGCCCATGTCCACTACTGCCACACTTGTCACTCAGCTCGATCAGTCTGCGAGCATGCTCATTGACGACGTGGCTGTGCAAGTCCTCAGGGTCCCCTGTCTCATGCTCACAGAACTGGCACAGATACTGCTCATCTCGGCTGTGCTCCTGGAAGTGCAGGTAGAGCTCACTGCTTGAGGAGAACTGCACATCACACTGCTCACACCAGTAAAGGTGGTCGCTGAAGTGTGTGTCTGCAATGTGCTGGCTGAGGTTCTCAAAGATCACTGTCTTGTAGTCACAGTACTTACAGATGTAGGGATCTTCTTCATGGAGTTTGGCGTGCTCAATGAGGAGCATGTTGGTGGGGAAGCTTTCCTTACATACCCGACACACATTCGAGTCAGTGCGCTTGTGTTTCAGTATCACATGTTGCTTTAGGTCAGAAAAATACTTACTGTTGAATTCACAAAGTTCACACTTGTAGAGGCCACTGCTGTTGGCTCTCAGTAAAGGCCACTTCTGTTGGGCAGTCACATTCAGAGCGTGGCTCTTGTCAAGTATTTTACAGAGTTTAGCTGGTGGTTCTTCATCAGTCTGGTCTGGGAGGCTCTCAGAGGAATTGTTCTCTGCCTCTATATCATAATCTTCAGAAATGGCATGAACTTCTACAGCAATTGGGACGTCTTCTGAGGTATGAACCTCTATGGGGCTCTCCTCTTGAGTATGCTGATGCACTGACTCAGGTGAGGCACACTCTTCATCACAGATCTCAACATCAGTAGACTTTTCTGAAACAAAGAAAACCCACGGTTGTAGAACTGTACTAAATAAGCCCTATTAGAAACAATATTCCATTGTTGAAGTCCTGTGCTCAACACATTCCATTAGAGACGGCTGCCCCACTGCTACCACACTGTAGTAATAAAGCCCCATTAAAAACAGTCATCCTCACTGTTGTAGCACTGCACTAAATAAGCCTTGTTAGAAACAGTCCTGCGAGAGGAAGTTACAGTACATGCTGCTTTTAGCTGATCTGAACAAAGTACGATAAATGCTACTAATGAGTTCCCCTAACCTGTGGAAAAGACAGTGTGGTCTAGAATCCTAAGCACAGGGCTGGGAACCAGGTAGCTCTGATTCCTGTTTCTGGCCTTGGTTCCATCTGTAAATTTGGGCAAGTCATTTGCTGTCTCAGGATCAGAATCATCATCTGTAACAAGAATTTGGAAAAACATTTTATATTTTTAACAGCAATAGAAACTAACAACATAGAGTTAGCCTTGAAAGGACATATTACTTCCTATAGATTCTTAAAGACATTGAGACTATGCCAGAATAACCAACCCCCACTGCCTTTGTTTATATGCTACTTTCAACATCCTAAGGAATTTCAAGATATTGAGTGAGAGTGAATCATTATTCCTTTACTCTGGTCTCATTCTCTCCAAGTTAGCACAGAAACTGAAATAAGGGTCAACAGAGAAACTGGACTGCAACCTGTGTTTTTAATAGAACAGTTTTAGGGGAGAAAACCTGTGGCAATAGTATAAGGTGCTCTTAATACAGCACAAGCATTTCCCTGCTATTCATTATTTACATGAATATGAGGCATTTGTTACAACTAATAACTGACACATGACTAATAACATTATTAGTAATGGAAGCCTATACTTCATCCAGACTTAACTTGGTTTTTACCCAGTGTCATTTTGGATCCTATATTAAATTTAGCCATGTCTCTCTAAGTAACTGGAAACTGACTGTTGTAATGTTCCATTAATGAAATTTACTTATTTGTTTTTCATGACTAGACTGTAACTATGAGTTACTGGAGGGCAGAACCCTCGGGTACACTGCTGAGCTGTCCCTCCCAACCTGGTTTCTGTACTGTCCTTTTCCTACCCTACTCCCTGGAAGTCACTGTGAAGCCCACACTAAGAAGTGGAACATGGGTTTCCATCTCCCTACAGAAGAACATTGATAAAAATAAATGGGAATTCTTTTGTGCAGACACGTTTTTCTTCTATCCCTATATATTGACAAAATCATTCACAGCAGTGTAGATTCATGTTTTCTGTTTTCAGTACTAGAATGGAAGCCAGGCGTCATGTGCGATAGACAGGCAGTCTGTCCGCTGAGCCCCACTGAGGCCCTCGGGAGTGCCTCCAATTGGCTCCTGTCCCTTTAGTCCATCCGTACCTGGGTGCCATTTTGCTTTTTACTATTTCCCTATTTTCTAGCACCACAAGATAATCCAGCCATGTCTATAGGGGTCTTAGTTCCTTGGTATTGTAAACTAAGATCTAGACATAAAATGTGCTCACTACTATAGTACTTCTTTTAGGCCTCTCACAGGTACAAGATGCAGGTCTGCGAGCATGTCTCTGTGTGAGCATGTGAGTCAGTATTGTGCCAGACATGGGCTCACACGTATGACGAGTCACAGATGGGGAGCAGCAGTGGGTGCACCTTCTTACCACTTACAGTGCTCTAGAAAAGAGCAGGCAACAGAAAATGGAAGACTGAGAAACACCAGGCTGCGGCTCTCCATCCTTCCTTTCCCTCCATCAGCACTCCAGGCTGAGACAACTGGGCAAGGTGCTTCCTAACACTTGACTACCAACACGCCAATTCTAGATCACTTCAGGTTTGTATCCACTCTTAGCCAATAAAAAGGACTTAAAGAGTTTGCTTAAAAATGGAAATTACTAATTTGATTTTAAAAGCTTATTTTTTACATTGTAACAATTAAAAATGTTTGCCTGTCTTGAAACCATAAACTCAAACATTCAAACTCCCTTTTCAGATAGTTCCCAAAGGAAAATACACAAAGGCAGCTTTTGTTTTATTTGTCTGTAGTACTACAAAGGAGTCAGGTCTTGCATGGTAGGCAGAAACTTACCCACACTGAGGCATCCCTAGGTTCTGTAAAAGCAAGTTACACAGAGTATTCTGGAAAATAGGAGACATACCTTTGTTGTCAAAATATTTTAAGTCTGGCTGTCTCATAGAGCACACACTGTAACAATGATCAGAGAAAATCCCACTGACTCCATCTGCAATTCTGCTTATTCCAGAAGAATCTGAATGTAAAACAAAATGAAGACAACTCCCAGCACACTGTACAGATAAGCAGCTAATGATCCTCCCAATTTTAAAGATTGGACCCAGTGCCTTGCACCAGCCAGGCAAACCCTCTATCCTTTCCTATATCCCTAACCCATATTTTCAAGATTTTAATGAGTTTCAATAGGAAAAATATAGCATGTTCTTCAGCTTTATACTTCAGATCATATACCAACATTAAGCTTTGAAAGAGCCACTGCTTAGACTGCAATAGAAGCCAAGTAATGCTGCATGCCTACTGTGTCAGCACTGCACAGGCTAAGGTGGATCGGAGTGAGGCCAGCCTGGCCTAAACAAGACCTTAATTCTAAAATGAATTTAAATAATATAAGAGTAAAAACGTTATTTATTTTTAGAAACAGAAACTGGCTGGAGAGATGGCTCAGATACTCTGTTGTAGAGGGCCTAGGTTCAGTTCACAACACCCACATGGTGACTCACAACTGTTAACTCCAGTTCCAGGGAATCAGTCTGGTACCACCTTCCGCCTCCACAGGCACAAGCTTGTGGTGCATACACATAGGAGTAGGCAAAACACTCATACACACAAAAATCTACCTTTAAAAGCTTTTAAAGATGGGCAGTGGTGGCGTACACCTTTAATCCCAGCACTTGGGAGGATTTCTGAGTTCAAGGCCAGCCTGGTCTACAGAGTGAGTTCCAGGACAGCCAGGGCTACACAGAGAAACCCTGTCTCAAAAAACAAAAAAACAAAACAAAACAAAACAAAACAAAAAAACAAACAAACAAAAAAGGCTTTTAAAATACACAAGGAAACATTTTGCCTTATAATTTGAATCTTAAAAAAATAATTTGAATATATTATATATATAATTGTACTAATATTTGAAACAGTGAATTAACTACCATGAACTACCAAGGCATGCCACATAGTGCCAAGAAAGCATAATTCATGAGGAGAAATAGTTCCAAGAGCAGAGATGGCTTCTGAAGAGCAACCATCCCAAATGTTACCAATAAGCAGTAGACAAGGCTCACTATCCTCACGGGTACATGGGCATGGAACAAGATAATGGGTATGTGTGAAGTGGTCCTAGCTGCCCTGAAACTTGGTCTGTAGACCAGGTTGGCCTCAAGAGACCAGCCTGCCTCCTGATTGCTAAGATTAAAGGCACATACCACCACCACCTAGCCTGCCTCCTGACCCCCCTTTCTTTTTGAGACTGAGTTTCTTGTAGCCTAAGCTGGCCTCACTCAATTTTGCCTGCCTCCACTTCTCAAGTGATGGGGTAAGACGTGAACCCAGAGCTTCGTGTATGCTAGGCAAACAATGTCTCCATGGAGCTACCTCCCCCAGCCCAGACTGCTGCTTATATTAACACAGGAGAGCCAACTCAATCACAGCTTACATAATCCAAATGAAAATTGAGGTAGAGAGATGTCTCAGTGACTAAGAGCACTTGTTACTCTTTGCAGAGAACCTGGGTTCAGTTGTAGCACCCAACTGATGGTTCACAGCCATCTGTAACTATAGTTCCAGGGGATCCAATACCTGCTTTTGACCTCCCTAGACACCAGGCATGCACATACACAGGCAAATAAACACACACATAAAGTTCACAGTTCCAAAAATAGTGTATAAGCTACAGCTTCTTTTCTTCAATGCCAACTGCTTTCTGCTGAAGTTATTGCTGTGCCTTAAGCACAACTTAGGCCTCTGACAGGCAGAATGCAATCATCCTACATGACGAGGAAGCTTGGAAATGTAGCTTTAAGTATTTCTAGCCCACAGAGACAGGATAAGTAGAATGTAAAGTTGTAAAGCACCCCTGTAGCACTCTATCCATATAATAACATATATGCAGAGGATTTAGTCTGTTCTCATACCAGGAAATGGTCCAGATATTGTCTTATTTATGCAAAAAGTGATGGGAATAGCAATAATCCACTACTCTTTCAAAAATAATTCAATTATAGACTAACCTGAATAGCGAGAAGGGTGTAAAGTCTTCCTTTTTCTTTTTTTAGGATATTCATTCATATCTTTTCAATCTAAAAAATGAAAAACATTTTAACATGGCACAATAACTGATATTACTATAAAAACTCTTTTGAGCCAGGAATTTATTAGCAATAAGAAATCTTGGGGGAGAAGTGCTGGAGAACTGGCTCAGCAGTTTCTAAAAAGACAGACAGCTCTTCCAAAAGATCTGGGTTCAATTCCTAGCACCCACATGGCATCTATAATTTGAATTCCAGGGGATCTGACTCCCTTCTATGGTCTCCAAGGACCAGCTATGCATGTGGTACAAGACATCCATCCATACAAACTATTTTATAAAGGAGTCTGTGTGGATCATAAAAACAGGTGTCAGGAGAACAACACTGCACAATGCCTCTACTGAAAGCATTATGCCTTCCAGACAAGCCTAGACTATGAGATCCTGTCTCATAAAACAAAGCAAACACCCACCTTTTAGTCCCAGAATTCCAGTGGCTGAGAGAGGCAGAGTTCAAGGCTAGCTTGGTCTACATAAAGAGTTCCAGGCCGGCCATGTTTACAAAGAGAGACCCTGTCATCCTCACGCCAACAAGTCATGACGCCTGGAGGCGTACACTTTCTACAGACTTAAACCTAAAGATAGATATTTTTCCTTAAAAATATACTTGTGAGTCTGTATCAATGTAATGGCTTCCAGAAAAAAAGTGTGGTACAGAACCTTAGAACAGAAGTAACCTTCTAGAAAGAAGAATCTTACGAGGTCTACTGAGAAGTGTAGCAACCACTCCAACAACTAAAGTCTCCTGAGTCATTAGAAAATTTACCAATTAGTTTGGCTGTACTCCACTTACTTGGTATAACTCTCAACACTGCAGTGAGGAAAATGAATCACAGGCAAGTTTCCACAAACGGCAAAAAGTGCCTACAAGTAAAAGAGACCAGCAGACATGTAAGCAACAGTACCACTGAGTGAGCCATAGCTCAGAGGTAAAACCCTTCCACATTTTAAATTAGCAACAGAAAGAGTGAACTCAGGCATCTTCCTTATGCTTTCTAAACTATTTTATATATTTTTAATTATACATATTTATATACATAAATATATAGGTGTATATATGTATGTAAATATCCAATCATATATAAAAGTACCTATTTCTCTGAAACAAATTTACCTTGTAGTCATAGCTATATCTTGATACCAAAATCACAGAATAAGTCTGTATTAGTTTATGCAATCATTAGGGAAAAAAAAATCCCAAATGGCGGGTCAAAGTGGCACACATGTTTAATCCCAGCACCTGGGAGGCTGACGCAAGCAGGTCTCGGTGAGGTTGAGGCCAGCCTGGCCTACACAGTAAACTTCAGGCCAGGGCTACAAAGGGAGACTTTGTCTAATTCAGATAAATACACACAAAAAAGTACAAATAAAGTCAAATATAGAACCATACACCTAAAAGTGTCCAAGTTTTTACACATCAGTGCTAATTTACTGAATATCAGTTACATACCAGACATCACATCTTCACTCACTCAGGTTATATATCTACACCTTGTCAGAACTATTGGTTATACCTTGTTATTGATTAGCAAACTGAGACATAACAGAGTCAAGTCAGCTGGATAGTAAGTACATGTGGTAGGGTTAGATTTGACCAGAAATCTAACCAATTTTAAAGTCCATGTTTTTCCATTCTTTTTAGTTTTAAAAATAAGCACAGAAATAAAGTGACCCATTAACCTCAAATTAAATTAAAGCCTCTTCTCCCCTCAGCTTAACATCCGTCTGCTGCTGCAGAGAGCAGAAGGGAACACCCTAATCACCGCTCTACCTCCATCCTTCCTGTTTAGTTTCTTGAGACAGTCTAGCCCTGACCCTACTGTAATACTGTCCTAGCCTCCTGACTTTTGGGGTACCCCAGGCAAAGAATAAGATGAACCTCTCATTTCTAGTGGAAACCTCCCTGAGGGGCACGTGCTACTTCTGGATGTCATGTGATCACACACTTACTAAGCACATCCTTATTGCTTATGTCACCTTCCCAACAATCCCGGCAGGAACACAACTCACCTCATTCTAAGCAAGGAAGAGACCAACGCCATTAGAGTCCATTACAACAAGATGGAACCAAAAGACCAAAGACGGCACTACTTGTCGTCAGACTTCTGGCGTCAGGTAACTAACTGTGTGTGTGTGAGCCATCATTCCAGATTGCCAGCAACAAGTTCATCTTGCTTCAAGTTCTTAACCACAAGCAGGAGAGGGGAAGTGATAATCTGAAAAACTGACACACGTACTTTTATAGAAATGTTAGACACAGACAAGACGCCTCACCCGACACCACAAACAGTACCCTTTTGGGGACAAAGGTTCTTAGAGCCATATTCTATTATACTCTAATATCGGGGAAAACACGACTGGCAAGAGAAGATTTCAGGTTCCAAACATGAGCAAAAAAGTAAGAAAAGGAAACCAAGCACGGTTATTACAAGGACTTAAAACTGCAGTTTGGATTTGGCTTGTCATGTGAGTAAGGTGGAGGAGAGTGTGACGTTTCAGGACTGTACATCACCAAAGGTTCGTTAAGACCACTCACAACCAAGACCTGCCAACCACCCTTCACATAAGCAAACAATATGGATTTGTGTATGCACAAGTGCCTTCAGAAAGACCTCTGGAGTGTACACACGTGCAAGTGCCACACAGCACAGGAGTGTTTTGAGTCCTGGGGACTGGACTCAGGTCCTCAGACTTGGCAACAGGTACCTTCCTCACTGTAAAGTGAGCTGGCCATCTTGAGAAATTTGGCTTCTTAATGAAATAATGTGAACCATATAAACTCATGCTCACTAGTTATCCTTTCAAAAGATTGTGAATCATCTGAAACGTATCCTTCCCCAATTATACACAGGTATAATTTCACTGTAGAAATCCAGGACATTTGAAAGTTAATATTGTGGTGATAGAGCCATAATTTATAATGTATCATTTAAAAAAAAAAAAAAAAAAAACCAAACAGCCTGTGGTGGTGGCACATGCCTTTAATCCCAGCACTCAAGAGGCAGAGGACAGACAGGACTACATAGAGAAACCCTGTCTCAAAAAAAAAAAAAAAAAAACAAACAGAGTATTGTGACCCATGCCTTTATTCCCAGTCCTCAGGAGGCAGAAGCAGGAGGATGTCTCTGAGTTCTTGACTGGCCTGGTCTACACAATGGGCTCCTGGCCAGCCAGAAGTGTTTCAAAAAAGACTGAACAGATGGGATGTAGTCATGTACTAATTCTGAATTTATATTTATGTTTAGTGTTAGGCAGTTTTTTTGTTTATTAAAGGCATACACCACAACTCCTGACTTGTTCTCCATTTTTTAAGAAAACATGGAAGAAAGAAAAAAAATCCCACTTTAAAAAGGCCCAACCCCAATCTCAGGCAAAGGGCAGTCATCTTCCACATCAGCAGCAGAGCTCAGGGGCTCACAGCTGACATCCCAGCACTCAGGAGGCGGAGGCAGATTACACAGAAAGACTGTGTCCTAAAAAACAAAACAAACACATGGGCACACTAGGCAGCTTGGCACCTGGAATCTTCAAAACACTTAATAGTGCTTCCCATAGACAAACCTTTTCAAAGGTTTTTCATGCCACCTCAGATTTCTTAACACAATGCCAAGACATTTTTAAAAGACTATTTTCTGAGTGTGTGTAGTCCCAGAAGGTGTCTGATCTGGAGGAGTCAGAGGCAATCGTGAATCTACTACAACTGGGGGTTCTCTCTGACGCCCAGCACATAATTTTTTTGAGACTGCGTTAAAGACGTTTATAACACTTTATTTTTCACCTCCATAAAACTATTTCCAGGGCCGGTGTGATGGCTCAGAAGGAGCTTACGGCTAAGCCAGACGGCCCGAGTGCCATCACCGGAACCCACATGGTGGGAAGAACCACTTCTTTGAAAGTTGTCCTCTGACCTTCTACCCTTGCGCCAAGGCACACGTGCGCATGCATACACGCACTAAGCACGTAAAATTTCAAACACAAAAGAGAATTTTCACGTTCTGATAGAAGCCCGGCGTGGCGGCACACGCCTCTTAGCCCAGCCTAGGCTACACAAGACCCTGTCACAGATCCTAGGAATGGAAGCGGGGTTCGAAGAGCGCTTGTCTAATCTGGCCTCTCCGGAGAGCCTCTGTCCGTGAGAACGGAGAGCCGGGTCCCCGCTGGCCTCCAGCGTCTCCCACGGGAGCGGTCTCCTGCAGGCCGGCACAGGCCCCCCGCCGCGGAGTCCACCCGAGCGGCCGACACTCACCGGGCCGGGCAGGCCCCGCTCGCCCCGCGGCCCTCGCTTGGCGCGCAGGCCCCGGAGGCCGGCCCTCACCTCCCGCAGCAGCGCAGCTCTGGCGAGGCACGCCCGGATGATGGCACGGTGGGGGCTGCCGGGCCACCGCCCGCGCCCTCGCCGGCAGCCCGCGCCCTCCCTGGCCCGGCCCTTCCCTGCCCGCCAGGCCCAGCCGCACTCACCCGGTCACCCCGCGCATGCGCCACAGCAGGCCGCGAGAGTAAAGATGGGGAACGGGGGGGGGGGGGGGGGGGGGGCCCCAAGAGGAGGGGGGGGGGGGGGGGGGGGGGGGGAGGGCGGGAACCCTAAGGATGAGGGCGTGGCCGGAGCATGGAGAGGGAGTGGCTTCGTGCTAAGGGCGGGGCCCGACAGCGGACTAGGAGAGGCTAGCGGTGCTGCGAGGTCTTGCGCCCCCTGCGGGCACGTCCTCGCCGTGCCACCCTCCCCTCTGAGCCCAACGCTTTCCCACACATCGGTTCCTTGGAAGCCTGCAGTGAGCGATCCTCAGGGTCTTCAGCATCATTAGTATTTCACGCATGGTGGCTGTACTCAAGTCCCAACATCCGGGCTAGATAAGTCCAGGGCCGAGAAAAAACGCGACGTGACTCGAGATGGGTCCTTAGACCACACCCTGGGTTCTTAAAGTCTTGGGAGATTGGAGGTGGGGTTAGAGAAGGGAGGGCTGAAGAAATGGCTTCCCCGCACCGCATCCCCAGTTAAGAGTATTATTCCTCTTGCAGAGAAAGCATGCACGTGGTGGTTCACAAACGCCTGTACTGTAACTCCAATAGCAAGGGATATGAAGCCTCCGCAGGCTTACACTTCCCCATTCCCCCCAACTAAATACAAAAATAAATAAATCCTAAAAAGAAGTCCTGGTGGAGTGAACCGAGGCTATCAAAAAAGATTGCATTCCGTCATTTAAATCCTTTTCGTACCTTGACCGTCAATAAGCAACGGATTAAATTAAATGAACATAAATAACTGTGAACATAGTTTTTGAATTCTTCCTCGAGCTGGCAGTAGAGTTCAATGGTGCTCTGTGCTTGGCATGGTGAGTACTGAGGTTTGAGCCCTCAGCCTCACACGTAACAGTCCAGAGTGCGGCGGCTGTGCTCTTCCTCGCCCCGCCCTCTGTGTTAAATGGACGCCAGGAGCTGGAGAGATGGCTCAGCTGTTATGAAAACTGACTCCTCTACTAAGGGACCCAGGTTTAATTCCCAACACTCACAATGAGGCTCACATCTGAGCCAGTTCTAGGTCACCTGAAGCCTTCTGGCCTCCATGGGCACCAGGGAAACAAGTGGTGCACAGACATACATTCAGGCAAAACACTCATACAGATAAAAATAAAAAATATTTTAAAAATATTTTTAAACGTAATCCTAGGTCTCCTCTACTGAGCTGCCTCCCCAACCCCTTAATCTGGGTGTGGGTTGAAGATGTTTCAGTACAATTAGAAAAAACAAGCTTGTGTTTCTCGGTTTTGTAATTTAAGCCCTTGGAATTCAACTAATTGTAAGTTAATAGCTAAATCGAGTCGGGGTACCTTATATCCAAGGTCACTTGCAAAGTCCCGGCTGAGGTTCGTGTCTCGCCAACCCAGTGCCCTGTTCTTGCTGTCAATCACCTGGAATTCAGCTGGTCTTCACTGACCCCTCCTGTCACCATGCCTGGGGAAGTCCAGCTGTGCGATATTGGAGACAGCTTGTTTGTGAGGTTCAGTTTGATGACCTCATAATCTGTAGGCGGTCTCCTCTTAGACAAATGAATATTCAGACATGCCAGTGTGACCCAAAAAAGTGTAAGAAAGGGTTTGCAGACATTCTTTACCCCTAATATACCTAACATCTGGCACAGAATAGGGAACTGAGGCGTGATCAATACTAGACTGTTGCATTTATAAAGATGGGGCCCACTGCTACTGGTTTCTCGTTGTGAATCTAGTAGAGGTCGCCAGGGGGCGCCATGCGATCACCGTCAGTTATAGGGTTTCTCATGTTTGCCCTTGGGTTTGACTTAATTCTACCGGGCAGTTTTATTCCAAAGTATTTTGTAGTCAAAAGTAAACACACGTCCTCTTGCCTCCAGACCGCTTGCGTCACTGGCGGGGGGAGAAATAGGGAGAAAGGGAGGGGGGAAGAGGGAGAAAAGGGAGGGAGGGAGACAGACAGACAGACAGACAGACAGAGAGGAAGAGAGAGAAACTATGTCACAGTATTTAGATGCCACGCACCATTGTTTTCAGGGTTTCCCTTTCCCCCTCCCCGGGAAGATGGGCAGCTAGGTAAAATCTTGAAAGTCCTAAGATAACATTTTACAGGAATATTTTAACCACCATCCTCCCAAGTTTTCAATACAGGTGTATCATAGCTTAAATTTTTCCTGACCACACAAATGTGTGTTATACAATGGATAATAGAACAAAATAAAGAAAACTCCCAACTCCACATCCTTGAACTGATACTGATCCCTTTGATCTGTCTTTCCATGCCTTTTTTTTGTTTTGTTTTTTTGTTTTTTGTTTTTCTAGACAGGTTTTCTCTGTGTAGCCCTGGCTGTCCTGGAACTCACTCTGTAGACCAGGATGGCCTCAAACTCAGAAATCCGCCTGCCTCTGCCTCTGCCTCCCAACTGCTGGGATTAAAGGCATTCGCCACCACCGCCCGGCTTTCCATGACTTTTATATCTGCTGCACATAATATTTTTCTCAAAATCAGATTATCATTATGTTAAGTGGCAGTTTTTTCAGTTATATATTTTTTCAGAATATAAATATTCCTGATGCAATTAAAATGTTAGTGGCACCTTACAATTACTGTGAGTGACCATATAAAAGTTAAACAGCAATGTTTAAGTTATTTGCACCTTTTTCAAAGACCTTGCCAAGCCAGGCACGGTGGTAAACTAGTGAAATTCTAGCACTTGAGAGGTGGAGACTGTATTAGTATTCTCTAAAATAACAGAATTTGTGGAATATGAATATATATACATATATATATGTACATATATATATGAAATTTGTTGAAATGACCCACAGGCTGCAGTCCAATTAATCCAGCAATGGCCAGCTATGAATGGGAAGTTCTAGAATGTACTAGTGGCTCAGCTTCACGAGGCTGGTCTTCTGTACAAGCTGGAATCCTGAAGAAGAAGGCTCCGACAGATGCTCTGGAGAAATGAGTGCAAGCTGGCGTACGCCAGCCTCAAGATCTGTTTTTTTTTTTTTTTTTTTTTTGGTTTTTCGAGACAGGGTTTCTCTGTATAGCCCTGGCTGTCCTGGAACTCACTCTGTAGACCAGGCTGGCCTCGAACCCAGAAATCCACCTGCCTCTGCTTCCCAAGTGCTGGGATTAAAGGCGTGCGCCACCACCACCCAGCCAGCCTCAAGATCTGAAATCCACTTCTAGATTGTAGTTCATTCCAGATATAGTCAAGTTGACAACAGAGAACTGGGGGCTGTGATTCTTCAAAGCCTACCTTTAATGATGGTTCTTGAATGCTTTAACCTCCCTTCGAGGCCACCACCCTCCAGATGTAGTAGAAAAGAAAGGTTATTATGATTCTGGGGACCCTGCCTCAAGAAACTAAAATGGAAGAAGAAGGTAAAGAAAGGCAATGGTTAGGGCGTTCACTCCCAATTCTCTGCAAGATGTATGTTTGCCCCTGACTGGATGAAGGTAGGAAGTTTAGCCTTGTTTCACACCCCCTTTATCTTACCCCTTCTGCTCTTTCCCATCCTCTTCCCCCTTTCTCTTCTCTCCCTTATTATTTTCTGCCCGAGTTTCTTCATACAGTCTTCCAGGCTGTCCCCAGACTCACTACACAGCTCAGGCTAGCTTCAAACTCCTGATCTTCCTACCTCTGCTTCACAAATGCAAGGGATATGAGCTAGCTATCACGGCCACATCTGGAAAACAGACATTTTAAACTTGAAAAAGAAAGGTAACTACAGATAAAGAGCAAATGAAAGCCAGGCGGTGGTGGCGCACGCCTTTAATCCCAGCACTTGGAAGGCAGAGGCAGGTGAATTTCTGAGTTCAAGGCCAGCCTGGTCTACAGAGTGAGTTCCAGGACAGCCAGGGCTACACAGAGAAACCCTGTCTCAAAAAAACAAGAAAAAAAAAAAAGCAAAGGAAAGGGGGAAATGATGGACATTTCTACTTCACTGATGTAGATGAGGGAGAGAGACCCACCTCTCTCAGGGCACTGGGCAGGTGTTCACATCAGCCACTTAGGCTGTCATCCACAGCAGCCCGAGAAGTCTCTTCATCTTTTAAGAACCTTAGCTCAGGCAAAAACAGATCCTTCGCTTAACCACAGAAAAGAATTCCTTGTCTAGTCAGTGTGAATTAGAGCTGGAGATTGTTTTTCTTTATGTATGTGAGTACACCATTGTTCTCTTCAGACGCGCCAGAAGAGGGCATCAGAACCCATTACAGCTGGTTGTGATCCACCATGTGGGTGCTGGGAATTGAACTTAGAACCTCTGGAAGAGCAGTCAGTGCTCTTAACCACTGAGCCATCTCTCCAGCCCCAGAGCTGGAGATTGTTAATGTTATTCATACAGACACACACACACACACACACACACACACACACACACACACACACACACAGGAAAAGAAGAAAAGAAAACCAAGTCGGATTTGTGTTGCCCATATCATCATCTGAGCACAAACAGACTCCCAGTAACCAACCCTTTGAAAGAAACCGAGACCTTCCTGCCCCAACACCACTCCCCAGAAGTCATCAATTGTGAAGGGCAGCAGCGTCAGCATCAGACAGTGGAGTAACAGCGGTGGCAGAAACAGGCTTCTGGCTGAGCTACAAAAGTAGCAAGATGGCCAGCTACTCTTCAGCTGAAACAGCATTTGGATAGTTCAAAAGTGTCCAGGGCAGGAAAAAGAGTAACAGGAACAGAGAGAGGGCAGGGAACTGAAGCTAGAGAAATAGAGACGTCTCTAAGGAGCCAGAGACTATATCACAGGCTCTGGTCTCCAGCACAGAACTGTCTTCAAGATTCCAGACCCAACCAAGGCCAAGAGCTGTAACATTAGCTAGTGTTACGGAACCAAGGAATCTCTACTTCCTAGCCCAGCACAACAGCTGTAGTTAAGAGTCCTGCAGGAAAGCTGTAAGAAGAACACTGTTGATGTCCCCACCTGCGTACCATTGTTAATCACTGCCACCAAATGCTGAGAAAAACAAAAGATACCAAAGGCTGCCACTGGAAGAGCTTTCTCACAGCCCACCTAGGTAGGGTGGGCAAAGGGTCTCCCAGCCAGCTGACTGTGAACAATATTGCAAACTATCAAGCTAGGTCTGGTGACACAAGCTTGTAAGCTCTGTCCCTGGGGGATGGGGCAGAGCATCACTTGCAGAATGCTTGTTGCATGCCTATGTTTATGTGACTACAGTCAATGACAGTTTCTACCTAAAAGAACATTCAGAATTAAACAGATGTTACCTGCACTGGGGGGTGCAGATTAGCAATGAAGTGACTTACGTTTTCCATTGCTTTGAAGAGACACCATGACCAAGGCAACTCTTATCAGGGAAAATATTTAACTGGGGTTGGCTGACAGTTTCAGAGGTTCAGTCCATTAACATCATGGCAAAAAACATGGGAGCTTCCAGGAAGACATGATGCTGGAGAGGAGCAGAGAGTTCTGCATCCTGATGGGAAGGCAGCCAGGAGAGACTGGCTTCCAGGCAGCTAGGAAGAGGGTCTCAAAGCCAACCCCACAGTGACACACTTCCTCCAACAAGGCCACACCACACCTACTCCAACAAGCCATGCCTCCTTGAGTTCTCTACTTTTTTTCTTCGGAAGAGCAGTCGGTGCTCTTACCCACTGAGCCATCTCACCACAGCTCTTAATAGTGTCACTTCCTGGGCTAAACATATTCAAACCACTACAGGCTTCTTGGAGAATTACTAGGAATTAGCCAAAGGACAAAGAAGAGGAAGGCTGCTGGCCATGAGGAAGATGTGGACAAAGGCAGCTGTGCTTCACCAGTAGCCTAGATTCACTCTTGCTGCTGGGATGAACTAGAAAGTCAACCTAGAGATTGTTTATTTTAGCTCACAGTGACCCTCCCCAGGCCTCTTACTGTATTAATCATGTCTCTTGAAGTTTTAAATTTTCACTACTATTACTTTTCTTTTTTTTTCTTAACTTTATTTTAAAGTAAGTCTGTGTGTGCATGTGTGTCCTTCTTTAAAAGATGTCCCTCCACCTCATTTTTTGGAACAGGTTACTCATTGGCCTGGAATTCTCCAAGCGAGCAGGGCTAGCTGGCCAGGAAGCCCAGGGATCCTGCTATGTCTGCCTCCCCAGCCTTGAGGTTACAAACACAAGCCACCTCACCTTTTTAGATAGGTGCTGGGGATCAAACTTGGGTTCTTATGTTTCTCCAGCAAGCATTCTAATGGCTGAGCCATTTCCTCAGGCCCATCTTTGCTATCTAGAGACAAGGTCCTATGTAACTAAGGCTGGCCTGAAACTCACTGTGTAGTCGAAGAAGCTTGACCTTTTTGACCCTCCCTCCTGCACCTGCTAAGAGCTGGGATCACAGGCATATATCACCACACCTAGCCAAGGCTCAATCAGTTACCAGGCTGGACTAGTGCCCACAGAAACCCCCTGCCCCAACCTTCCAAATGCTGGCATTTCAGGGCATATTGGTCAGAATTCTTGAGTCACAGAACTTATGAGTAGTCTCTATATGAATTTGTTGATGACTTACAGTCTGTGGTCCAGCTCCCCAACAATGGTCAACAGCAGCTGTGAATGGAAGTCCAAGGATCTAGCTCAGTCCAACAAGGCAAGCAGGTGAAGAAGAGACATTAAATTTTCCTTCTTCCAATGTCCTTATGTAGGTCTCCAGTAGAAGGTGTAACCCAGATTAAAGGTGTGTACCACCACGCCTGGATCTGGGACTTGCTTTGTCCCAGATGATCTTGAACTCAGAATTCTCCCTATCCTAATCTTCTGGGATTCGTAGCCACTATGAATCAAGATCTCCATGCCAAGATCCAGATCAGAAATTTGTATCTCCCAGCCTCAAGATCAGGATCATAGGTGAGCCTTCCAATTCTGGATTGTAGTTCACTCCAGATACACTCAAGTTGACAACCAGAAATAGCCACTACACAGGGCTAAGTCACCATGCTAGCCTGGATATCAGTTCTCATCTGGGAAATGTCTTCTTTGAGAAGACACACAATCCCAGTGTACTGGCTAGTTTTGTGTGTCAACTTGACACAGGCTGGAGTTATCACAGAGAAGGGAGCTTCAGTTGGGGAAGTGCCTCCCTGAGATCCAGCTGTGGGGCATTTTCTCAATTAGTGACCAAGGGGGTAGGGCCCCTTGTGGGTAGTGCCATCCCTGGGCTGGAAGTCTTGAGTTCTATAAGAGAGCAGGCTGAGCAAGCCAGGAGAAGCAAGCCAGCAAGGAACATTCTTCCATGGCCTCTGTATCAGCTCCTGCTTCCTGACCTGCTTGAGTTCTAGTCCTGACTTCCTTGGTGATAAACAGCAATGTGGAAGTAAGTCAAATAAACCCTTTCCTCCCCAACTTGCTTCCTGTGATGTTTGTGCAGGAATAGAAACCTTGACTAAGACAAATTGGTACCAGGAGTTGTGTATTCCTGTGACAACCTGACCATGTTTTGGGGAGGACTGTGGGAGGATTTTGGAACTTTGAGCTAGAAGAGCCACTGGCTAGTAAGAACTCCGTGGGATATTCTGTAAGAGCTTGGAAGATCATGTTGAGAACAGTGCAGAGATGGAGGCCTGGCTTGTGAAATTTCAGAGGGAAGATTAAAGACTCTTATCAGGGCCATGTTATTTTGATTGTGAAGATTCTGTGGTTCTGGTTAGCTGGGGCTGAAGTATCAGCTGTGATTAACAAAATACCAGAACTACTAAAGTGAAAACTTTGCATTGCTGGGGCTATTGATGCTGGTTAGCTGGAGCTAAAAAATTAGCGGTGATTAAGAAGAGACCAGCATCATTGAGGTGACATCTTCTAGGGAGTGTTTTCTGAGAGCACTAAGAGGTTGTGTTCCAGAGATAGCCAAGGTTGTACCTTGTGCTGCAGCAGGACTTGGTAATGTGTAAGAGTCACCCAGGTGGTACTGGTTTTGACAGCACGAAGGGGTCTTGAAGAGCAGCTGAGGCTCAGCACAGTAAGAGGCTATGGGAGGCCATTGGTGAAGGTGCAGCCTCAGTTGCAATTGATGGCCCAGGACTGAAGGGGTCATGCAAAGGAGTTGAGGCTTGACACCATGAAGAGAGCCTATGAGAGGCTATTGGTGAAGCCTAGTTACAGTAGTGTTTTGGTGATGCCAGTACCATGCAATGGCCACCAAGGACAGCAGCAGCAGTAGAGTACAGGCATCTGGAGCTCAGAAGACAAGATGTGTGCTACAAAGGGCAGAGCTGGAGAGGTGACTCAAGCCCTTAGAGGAGCCCAGAAGATCGTGAGTTGGATCCCAGACATTGGTTTTGCTTTTGATTGTGACTGTGCCCTGATATTTTTCCCTCTTGAAGGAAGAATGTATTTTAGTGGAGCCCACAGTTAAGAGACTTTGAATTTTAAAAGATATTGGACATTTTAAATTGATTGGACTTTTAATATGTAAAGACTGTGGGACTCTAGATTTTGGGGATGAATAAGAACATAAAGGTTGAGGCTTAATAGTGATGTGTTTGTGTGTCAAGTTGACAAGGGGTCAATTGTACTGGCTAGTTTTGTGTGTCAACTTGACACAGGCTGGAGTTATCACAGAGAAGGGACATTCAGTTGGGGAAGTGCTTCCATGAGACCCAGTTGTGGGGCATTTTCTCAGTTAGTGACCAAGGGGGTATGGCCCCTTGTGGGTGGTGCCATCCCTGGGCTGGAAGTTTTGAGTTCTATAAGAGAGCAGGCTGAGCAAGCCAGGAGAAGCAAGCCAGCAAGGAACATTCTTCCATGGCCTCTGCATCAGCTCCTGCTTCCTGACCTGCTTGAGTTCTAGTCCTGACTTCCTTGGTGATAAACAGCAATGTGGAAGTGTAAGCCAAATAAACCCTTTCCTCCCCAACTTGCTTCTTGGTCATGATGTTTGTGCAGGAATAGAAACCCTGACTAAGACACCCAGAGATCATTTTATACAGCAGATTTTGTGCACATGAAGCAGCAGGAGAGAGAGCTCGCCTGAATGAAATGACAGTTACTGAGAAAGTTGTGGAGTGACATGCACATGGCCGTTCTGAGCCTCCATCACATCAGAGAAAGAGAAGTCCCCTCCGATGCCCAGGTGGGAGATGAACCTTGTGTGGGAAGCTTCCAGAGCCTATCTAACATGATTCAAATTTGTCACATGGAAATCCACAGATAATAGGATAATGACAAGGGAAAGAAAGTCTTAGTCCTCGGGCTTCACACTCACGGTGACTTGAACCCATGCCTCTTGGCTACATCTCCTCTCTGCACATCTTAATTAATCAATTTTGTTAAGACGGGGTGTCCTGTATCCCAGGTTGTCCTTGAACTCATGATCCTCCTCCCTCAGCTTCCCAACATACTAGAATTACAGGCCTACTCTACCATGCTCAGCTAACACTGTATGCGCTTCTGAAAATTTACAGTTTTAACTTATATTTAGGTCTTCAATCACCTTAAGTTAATTTTTACATATTGTGTGAAGTATCATAAGATTAACTTAACTTTCTAAAATTATATTTAGTGTGTGTGTGTGTGTGTCCACAGTGTACATGTTGTTGGGGCCTGGGGATCACTGCACAAATCAGACACCACCATTCTCAGTCAAACAAGGATGGTTTATTGAACACCACAGTCCAAGGCTGATCGATCATGGACACAGACAGACTCAGTAGCTGACTGGGAGCTGAATGTGACATTGAGTTAATATCCTATTGTACTTTTAAGCCTAAAACACACAAATATCTGTGCCAATCAGGATTTAGGGATAGGGGGTTTCCTATGTTTTTTTGTTTTGTTTTGTTTTTTGTTTTTTGTACATTTATCCTGTTCCCATTGGTTGGGGTATTCAACAGTGGCAGGGGATTTGCCTTACCTAACATTCATGTCTTAACTTTCCAACCAGGATGTCAGTTACCCACATACATGTTTCTTTCTGCCAAGTAGGATGTCAGTTCCCAGGGAGGTCTAGGAACTTAAACTTTACTTGACCCTCTACTCAAAGTGGAAGTCTTATTGCAAATGGCTTCTTATATTGGTGCAGGTGTCTCTCTTGTGTTGGGGTGGATCCCAGGGCAGCTTATTGCAGGAAGTGCTGCTGGGTGGTTAGTTCACATCCAAGCTTATTGTAGCTTATTGGGTTCTCTGTATAGCCTTGGCTGTTCTGGAATTAGCTCTGTAGACCAGGCTGGCCTCAAACTCACCTCCCCGTGCATCCTGAGTGCTGGAATTAAAGGTGTGTGCCACCTTGCCGGAGTTAAACTTTAAACCTTCAAGCTCATCAGGGAATTCAACTTCGTTTTAATGAGACGCAAGTACATAATAAAGATGGCTGGTCTGATTAGAATCGGAAGGAGTCAGCACTGCTGCAGAAATGCAGACCCGAGAACAGAAGCAGCCAAAGGGACAGTCGGCCTCAGAAGCAGGAGCTAAGTCCAAGGAAGCCAAAGGGGTAGGTGGCTGTGCTCCTACAGGAAATGACATTAGAATGGCAAGAGAAAACAAAGGCAGGAGGAGCTTTCTAGAACCCATGGCTATGCACTATTGTGGTCTAGCTCACTACCCTCTCAGGGAAAAGAATAGACCAGCTGAACTGCTTAGAGAAGGGGTGGAATACCCTGACCAGAGTGAGCATTGGCTCCTACATTTTAGTAGCTCAGACAAGCATGATGGTGCATGCCTGTGGGCAGAAGCAAGAGGGTTCAAGATCATTCTCAGCTATAACGTCAGTTTGGGGTCAGCCTGGTCTACGTGGGACCCCGGATCGGCAGAGAAAGGGACTGGTCTGACTATGTGTGAGTCACATCATTTTTGTTGTTGGTTTTTAAGCACTGAGGGTTGGACCTGTGGCCTTTGATGTGCTGAGCGAGTTTGAAGCACTGAGCTATATAGTCTAACAGGGCAGCTCTGAGTCTGCATTTTCCCCATAGAACACAGCTTTAATGTAGTTGGTGAAAATGTCCCTTATTCCTGTAGACTGAGTCTCTCAGGGACTCCCAACCTGGGACCTGGTCATGGAAATTGATCTGACGGAAGTTCAGGCACAAAGGAAGATTTGTCCGTGGGGACACTCCCTCCTAGTTCAGAAGCAGGAGACTAATTACAAGGGAACACCTCAACGGACTGAGAGGAGATGGAACGGAACATATTGGATAATTAGCATTCCCACCCTCAGGGAAGCATGAAGAAGTCTCATCTGACCTTTGTGAACTAATGTACCCAAATCTTAAATCTGTTTTAATACTAAAAATATGAGCCTAAAGGATGCTCAGAGTACATGAGAGACTAAATAGGGGTCCTCCATTTGGCTTCTCAGAGATGTGTATCTGTTGAATTGTGTACTTTTTCTCCTGAGAATCTCTTTGTGTCTCTGGTTAGTCTGGAACTCACTATGTAAAGCAGGCTGGTTTTGAGTTTGTAAAGACCCTTCTGCTTAGTGCTAGAATTATAGGCATGCACTGCCAAGCCTAGTTCTTAGTGTCCTAGCCCTATTTCAGAGTCTCCTGATGAAAGGATTTGGGGTAGCTCTCAGCTGCTTTAATATTAGAATAGAAACTCGGAAACAGGAAACTACTACAAGATACGTGCATAGGCAATCTCTTGAAAAGAACTCCAGTAGCACAGGGAACTCCCAAGACCTGACAAGTGGAGTGTAGGAAACCATGAGCAGCAGCATGAGCAGAGCCCACAGCACGTGGGATGTGGGATGTGGCCCACTGTGAATGATGCAGATTGCCTTGGTCAGCGTTCTGTCGCTGTGAAGAGACACCATGACCACCACAATGTCAGAGTATAGGCCAAGTAAACTCTATGCTCTCCAACTTGCTTTTTGGTTGTAGTGTTTTGTCTCGGCAATTAACACCCTAACTAAGACACATGAAGTCTTGTCTTAAACTTAGTGTTTTCCTGGCATTTCAAGTGTATACAATGTTGTCAGTTTATGTGCAGTTGGAGATGGAACCCAGGGCTTCATGGATGCTAGGCAAGCACACTCCCAACAGAGGCTACCTCCCCAGTACCAATATTCTGGTTTAAAAAAAATGATTTATTTATTTTATGTATGTACATGTGTTTTGACTGTTTGCCTGTATATGCACCACATGTGGACAGTGCCTACAGCACGTAGAACCACATGAGTGCTGGAACCTGAACCCAGGTCCTCTGCAGGAGAAACATGAGCTCTTAGCCACTGAATAACGTCTCTAGTCCTCACATTTTTAATCTCTTAAAAAAAAAAAATCTTTCCATTTCCAAATGTCAAAACAGGTCATGTACATGCAAGGTCCTCAAAAGGACCCAGAGGATGAGTACTGTCTTTTAACAGTTTTCTGGATTCTAATTCCAGCGTGGTGCAAAGCAGCCCAGAGTTAGCAGTTTGCCTATTGGAAATGATCCCTAACCAGAAGCAGATGGGGAAGGAGATGGCCTACTGTACTCAGCTCTATGTACCCTACTGCTCTTAGTCACTGTTCCACTGCTGTGACAAAACACCATGACCCAGGCCTTTATAGAAGGAGACATTTAATCGGGGCCTTGTTTACAGTTTCAGAGGGTGAAGCTGTGACCATCATCATGACAGGGAGTGGAGAGGCAGGTAGGCCAACGAGTAGGTACGGGGATAAAGCAGTAGCAGAGTGCTTTACATTCACATCTGCAGGCAGCAGCAGGCAGAGAGATGGAGACTGGGCTGGACATGAGCTTTTGAAACTTCCAAGTCCACCCTCAGTGACACACCTCCTCCAAGTGTGGCAGCCCATGGAAAGAAAGCTGGGGCAAAGTACAGAATGTTCTTCCCACAGTGTGGCCTTCTCGAAAGAATTGCATGGGGGCTGGCGAGATGGCTTAGCGGATAAGAGCACTGACTGCTCTTCTGAAGGTCTTGAGTTCAAATCCCAGCAACTACATGGTGACTCACAACCACCTGTAATGAGATCTGATGCCTCTTCTGGAGTGTCTGAAGTCAGCTACAGTGTACTTATATATAATAATAAATAAATCTTTGGGCTGGAGCAAGCCGGGACAGAGTGAGCAGAGTTGACCAGAGCAAGCAGGGCTGACCGGAGCAAGTGAGGCTGAGCATATGAAAGCTCACAACCATCTGTACAGCTACAGTGTACTCACATACATAAAATAAATAAATAAATCTTAAAAAAAAAAAGAATTGCATAAACCATGATAAATTAAAGCACTTGAAAGCAAGGGCATGAAAGGGATGCCCCCGTCCATGTTATCCCTGTGGCAAAGGCAAAGAAAAGCCCAAGAATAGTCTTGTCTTGGTCACATGACCAAAGATGCTAAGATGTGGCACCAGGTGCATTCCTCCAGCTGTTGCAATTACCCAAGTTTACAGTGAGTTTCAACTCACGTTTTGCTTGCTTTATAATAAAAACGAGAAGTGATTAGCTTTGTACTATGTCTTAGTTTTACTGTTGTGAAAAGACACCATGACATGACCAAGGCAAGTCATATAAATGACAACATATAATTGGGGCTGGCTTACAGGTTCAGAGGTTCAGTCCATTATCCTCAAGGCGGGAACATGGCAGCGTCCAGTCAGGCATGGTGCAGGAGGAGCTGAGAGTTCTACATCTTCATCTGAAGGCTGCTAGCAAAATACTAACTTCCAGGCAGCTAGGATGAGGGTCTTAAAGCCATAGTGACACACCTACTCCAACAAGGCCACACCTACTCCAACAAGGCCACACCTACTCCAACAGGGCCACACCCTCTAATAGCACCAATTCCTGGACTGAGCATACCATCACATACTACTTGAGTTAAAAAAATACTTGGAGTCCCCTGGTTTGTCCCCACTCAGATCTTTAGAATATATCTTTTGGTCCTCAAGACTTTTGGTGGGCTGACGTCCATCGAAGCCACATCTACTCCAGCAAGGCCATGTCTTCCTAAACCTTCCATCAACTGGGATCCAGTCACTCACCGCGCCAAACCTCCATAGCACATTACTCTGCCAGCCATGGTCGCCTCCACTAAGTGTGTGCACCAACTCAATGGGATCGTCTTCAGACAGAGTCATCTTTAGACAGGGCACAGATTGCTCTCTGGCACCTGGAGTATGAACCTGTGGCAGGAGGTGAGCAGGAGGAGGACACCACAGGTATTTCAGCAGAGAAAACTTGACCTAAACACTGACCAAAGGTGAAGAGGCTGCTGATGGGTTCCAAGGCATCTTATGGGTGCCTCATCTCTCTTCACTCAGGGTTCACTGTATGAGCCCCTGGTTCAGAGGACATTGGTGGGGGTGGGAGTGAAGGTAGGAGTTAGGGTGGGGTGGGGGTGAGGGAGGGGGAGAGGGTGGAGGTGTAGAGGTGGCACTCCAGCTTCATCTATACTCTCAAGAATGAGCTTTCTCCCTGGTCATTATATTTACATTTCAAGGTTTGGGCGTCATGATGGTAGCCATTCAAGGGTAACATAGGATTCTCTTTTACCCATAAAAAAAGGAGCTGAGGCACTTGTCGACACAAATTTGCAGAAAATTGGACCTTTCTACTGATTTTCTTTTTGTTTGTTAGATATTTTATTAACATTTCATATGATTTCTCCTTTCCCAGTTCCCCCCCCCCAAAAAAAAAAAACCAACCCCCCTTTTCCCCCCCCTCCCCCCCCCCCCAGTGTGAAATCTCAGTGTCTAAATGCTGGAGTGTGTGAGTTGCTGTTGTTAATATATGTGTTACAAACAGAGTCTGTTTAGCTTGTAATTGAAGAGGAATACAGTCCCTCAGGACAGGGTAGACTAGGTGGTGTACAAGGAAGATGCTCCAGCAGGAGCCGCTGATCACACTGTGTCCACACTCAGGAAGCAGAGCAGGGGGTGAGAACATCTATTTTAATCTAGTTGAAATTCATTTCATGTTGGCTTTGTTTGAATGATGACAATCTCAGCTGTTAAGCTAGTCCTGCTCTTTTCTACCTTAAATTCAGACTTACTGCCATCTAGAAAATAGAATAATTGAAGCAAAGTGCTATTGGCTGGCAAAGAAAGACCCCGAGCAGAAAGTGTTCCCCTGCTGAACCCTTTCACAATCACAGAATCTAATTTCTTAGTATGGCAATGTTTGACCTATACGATAATGTTAAAAAAGGAAATTAGCTGTGCCCTTCCTGTTGGAGAATGGAATTAAATTTAAAGTTATTGGTGTATAACATTAAATTTTGTATTAATGAGAGTATTATTAAATCCTTATCTTTGACTTGTGTAGTCACATATATCTGTGTGTGTATACATATATACATACATATACACAATATGTATATGGAAAGAGAGAGGGAGGGGGAAGGGAAGAGGGAAGCAGGAAGATGGGGGGACTGAGAGAGAGAGAGAGAGAGAGAGAGAGAGAGAGAGAGAGAGAGAGAGAGAGAGTCTTAAGTAGCCCAGGTTAGTCTCTAATTGTGTAGCCAAGAATGACCTTGAACTTACAATTTTCCTTTCCTAAGTGTTGGAATTACAGGTGTGTGACACCACAACAGACCACTTTAGGGCCTCCTTCTCTTACTCCTCCTCCTTACAATGTTTTTTTTTAAGATTTATTTATTTTATGTATATGAGTACACTGTACCTGTACAGATGGTTGTGAGCCACCATGTAGTTGCTAGGATTTGAACTCAGGACCTTCGGCAAAACAGTCAGTGCTCTTAACTGCTGAGCCATCTCTCCAGTCCCCTTTCAATGTTTTGAAGACATGTTCATACCTGTAATCTGATCACTTCAAAGGTGGAGGCAGAAGATCAAAAGGTCAGGCTATTCTTGCTGACAGTTTGAGATAAGCCTGGGTAGGCTATGTGAAGCCCTGTCTCAAAATACTGTAAACTAAGATAGTGGCCACCAGCAAATGTTAAATTAAATATATAATCCACACTATCTTTTACTGAATTGTAAAGAACTACTATCTAAATTCCTTGCAAAGCTCATGTCTGAGTGGTGAGATTGTGAACTTTGGTTGCTAAAATTCCTTCCCAGGGGGAAGACATAAACAGTTTACCCTTCTCCTAAGGTAGCAATGACAAACTGAGGCACCATTCTGCTGAAGTTCCATTGGTGGTAGAGAACCAATGAGTTTAATTGGGCTTCCATACAGTGCATAGATGAGGGATCATCTACAGGGATGTGGGTGCTGCTTTCTCAACAGGTGGCACCTGAAAAATCTTACCAAACAGGGCTGAGGGTCACCACAACCATAAAGGGAATCCTCCCCTCCCCCAGTCTTCCTTGGCCAATATATTTAGTCTTTCTCTGAGACCATGTACAATTAAAGTAGAGTTGTAGACAACAGGTGCTGGGGAGGAACTCAGGTGAGGGTCTAGTCACCCTTCCTACTCCTCCAGGAGAGGGTATAAACAGATATAAGTCAAGCTGGAATGATTTTTTTTTTTGCAAGAGGTCACAGATAAATGCCCCAAAATGGTAGTTGCTTGGCTTACTCAGAAGAGCTTCTAATGCCTTTGGCAAATGTCCTAATTTCATGGGATCTAGTTTCCTTAATCAAGGAACATAGGAAATCATGAACTTGGTAGTGCTCCAGACTCAGGATATAGCCAAATGGTAGAATGTGTGAGAAGTTTGATCCCCAGAATGAGGGAAGGGGCTGAGGGAGAGAAAGAGCTAGATTGTGGTGTTCTACCCACGGGTTAGTTATTTATGCATTTTTTTGAAACTTTTATTGCATTATGATGAGAAAAGTTACATGATTTCAATTTATCAGAGTTTGTTAACATTTAAAAATATATTTTAAGTAAACAGAATTAAATCACATTCTTGTTTACCTTTTGTACCCCCACTCCTCCCAGAGACCCCCCTTCAATACCTACAATATCTTCTTTGTCATATTCCTTAAAATTTATAAAATGTTATAACAATAAAAATACTATAAAAGTTGTTTGATATTGTCTTAGTCAGGGTTATTATTCCTGCATAAACATCATGACCATGAAGCAAGTTGGGGAGGAAAGGGTTTATTCAGCTTATTTCTACATGACTGATGATCACCAGAGGAAGTCAGGACTGGAACTCAAGTAGGTCAGGAAGCAGGAGCTGATGCAGAGGCCATGGAGGGATGTTTCTTACTGGCTTGCTTCTCTTGGCTCTCTTATAAACCCAAGACTTCCAGCCCAGGGATGGCACCACCCACAAGGAGCCTACCCCCCTTTATCACTAATTGAGAAAATGCCCCACAGCTGAGTCTCATGGAGGCACTTCCCCAACTGACGCTCCCTTCTCTGTGATAACTCCAGCCTGTGTCAAGTTGATACACAAAACCAGCCAGTACAATTGACCCCTTGTCAACTTGACACACAAACACATCACTATAAAGCCTCAACCCTTATGCTCTTATTCATCCCCAAGATCTAAAG
>JADRCD010228719.1:11747-51152 GCA_019843815.1 Montemys delectorum
AAACACCAAAAGAAGAAGAAGAAGAAGAAGAAGAAGAAGAAGAAGAAGAAGAAGAAGAAGAAGAAGAAGAAGAAGTAGTAGTAGTAGTAGTAGTAGTAGTAGTAACTTTCTGGTTGGGGGTTACCACAACAGGAGGAGCTATAATAGACACAAAGCATTAGGAAGTTTGAGATCCACTGACATCCACCATTTTTCCTCTACAGGTAACATATCATGGCTCTGAACTGCTTTTGCAGTGTGTTCATTACTTGGAGTGGTAAAGCAGTTTCTTTTCCAACTAAACAAGACTATCTTTGAAGTTACAAAATTTATGTTTGGCATTTGTTGAGTTCCCTGAATTTGGGTTTCCTGAAATTTTAGGCAGGATTTTCTCAGCATTTCTTTAAAAAAATCTCTTTCACAATATCTTTATATTTGGGGGGAGACTCTGATTATATGTATTTGGAATTTTGGTACTCAATTTTATATTATTAATTTTGACAGTCCTATGTTGTGATGGTTTGAATATGCTTGGCCCAGGGAGTAGCACTATTAGGAGGTGTGGCCTTATTGGTTTTAGTATGTTACTCTGGGCATGGGCTTAAGACCCTCATCCTAGCTGCCTGGAAATGAGTACTCCACTAGCAGCCTTGAGATGAAGATGCAGAACTCTCAGCCCTGCCTGCACCATGCCTGCCTACATGCTGCCATACTCCCACCTTGATGATAATGGACTGAATCTCTGAACCCGTAAACCAGCCCCAATTAAATGTTGTCCTTTATAAGACTTGCCTTGGTCATGGTGTCTGTTCACAGCAGTAAAACCTTACTTAAGACGTGTGTATATTCTGGTTATTAATCTTTGCATCATTGTATGTTTTCAATAGCTTCTGTTAGATTGTTTCTTCTCATTTTTGTTATTATAGTATCTTTTGCTCTGTATATTTTATATTTATTTTGATGTAGAGAATTTAGCCAATCTTCTTTAAATACTTTATTTTTAAAAAATTCATTTTTGTGTTGTAGATTTTGAAGCCCTTTTAACACCAAAACTTTAAAAAATATGCCATGCATTCTTTTCACGGATTGTTTTACATGGATTGCTTTCACGCCTACTCAGTTTGATAACATTAAACACAATCTTGCAAAGGGATAGGACACAGAATGTTTTATGAATACTAATAAATAATTATTTCAGCATATATTCTCCACCACACTTGTTACATTTTCTAATATAGTTAGAAATGTCTTCACCATCAGAGAAAAGAAACACTCTATGTTAGGGGACTTTCTGGCATTCAAACAAAATCAAAACAATGGGTGCATAATATACTACTGTGTGCTTTGAGATCTCTGGGTTCTAGGTTGATAATCCTCAAAGGATTATTCTGTTCTTGTCAGAACCAAGTGGCACTGTGTCAACTGCTGATGCCGCATCCTTTCTAGCCTATGGCATCCCGCTCAGACCTCAGAAATCAAGTACTCAGTGTTGTAAGCTTTACCTTGAGGTTCAACTTACTGCTTTTTCCTAGCTTGTGGCAAGCCATGATTAAAGTATGAAAAGTATTGGTAGTATTGGTACTTTTCCTGTCAATTAGTCATTTTTTAGAGACTCAAAGAATTAAATCATTTCTGTATACTAATACCAATGAACTCCTTTAACTATTTCCTGTGAAATAAACTTGCCTTTAAAACAACAAAAACAAAAACAAAAACAAAAACAAAAAAACTGACCTTTGATTTGAATGGTCTCTTGTAATTATCCATTTTGCAAATTTTGTGTTTTATTTTCTTGGTAGGCAAAATTCTCTCTCCTATATTCCCTTCATGTTTTCTGTGAGTCCCTCCTTCATGTTCTCTGGGCTTCCCTCCAGAGTTATAAATGGGCATACCACCTTTGTTCACCTTGTTCTAGATGAAAAACATTGAAACTAGCCCAGAAACAAATTACACCCATCCAGGCACACATGTATTCCCATCTTGTCATAAAAATGATTCTGGGTCTTAAAAACCTTGGCATGGAAACTTCCCTATGTCCTGGATCAGCAAATTATCCTCCAATTATCTTCCTTCACATCTCATAGCAGACAGTTCTATAAATATCCTGCTGAGCTGATCCAGGGACTACCAAGAACTGTGAGACCATGGCAATCAATCGTAGGCTTTGGCTTTTCTGATGTCCCCTCCCTGATTCGTGTTATTTTCTTCTCCAGCTTCCCCTGGTCAGCACAGAGAGCACTGAAGAAGTGTTCCTCATAGGTCAGGAGGCATCCTGAGGGCGTGCTGGTCATTTCAGGTCACTTTCGAAACCAGGGCTTACAAATATGGCTGCCAAGAGCACCTAGGCATTCAGGGTCAATAGCATCAGATGATTTGCTCTGCTCCACGGTAAATGGGGAGTTAATTTTTTTTCTTACAACTCCAATCTGAAGAACGCTCAAGTCTGTTCATGGCTGCCAGAATGAGGATCATGTTGGTTCCAGGTCTTGCGAGTTCTCTAGAGATATCAGCCATATGTGATTTTTAAAAGAAGAAACTGTTTTTGATATTTAGGTATTCACAACTAATAAAAAAAAAACAACAACAAGCCACTGAGAACTAAACTTTCTATGGCCCCTGGTAAAAATATGTCTCAATCTCTGGGTCACTAGTAGTGACCTCCAGACGAAATGGTATTTAAAACCTCTTCCAGGACTGAAATGTTACACTTTAATTACCCAAATGTTCTGGATTGAGGAAAGAACTTGTGTTTGAAAATGAGGAAGATTTTCCTGGCTTTCAGCTCTTATATTTTGAAACAGGTGACCAAGGAGAATTGCAAAATACCCTCCAAGTAACCTTGAAGAATAAGGCACCTCGTTGAGCCTGGGATTCGTTATAAACAGTTTCCGGGTGGGAGATGGGAAATATGTTCCCTTGCTATTCTTTTCAGTTGGGACATCATGAAAATGGCCTTTTATGACTTTCATTTCTGATGTCCTCGGAGCCTTTTAGGGGAAGAAGGGGGTGGTAGTTCGGTTTCTAATTCCCAGGACCTTCCCAACTCGGTTCCTGGAATCATCCTGGGGGACTCTGTAAACTGAAATTTAAAGTTCCAGCTTGCAGCCTCCTCTCTAAGGTTTAGATTGGGTTTCATAACTTGGACATGAAGTCAGGGCAGCAGTTGGAGTGTGGGTGAAAATGTCTACAGCTCTGCTTGTCAGCGCACTAATGCAAACCAGAGAAGTAGTAAGTACAGAAGATGAGTGACGGACGGCGGCACGGAATGGAGACTTGCAACCTCACTTGATCTTCATAAGGAGTCTCCCCTTAAGAAAATTGTCTGGGATAAATGACCCAGATTCATTTTGCTTGTGGATTAAAAACACCTAGGTAACCCACAAACATCTTTTATATGCGACGTGTGCTCAGGGCCGGAGTCGACAGTTCAATAAGCAGAAAGAATCCAGTTTAGTTACTGACTGTATCAGGATAAATACTAGGTCTCTTATTGCAAAGTAACCATAGCAAAGTAAACACATCACCACCCCTAGAAAGAGACAGAACATAAAGGCCAGAATGCCAGACAAAAATGTATTTGCTTATTAAACAGAACTGTTCCAACAGTCACTAACATGCATAGTAATGGGCGAGAGCAGGTATGGAACCTCAGGAAATCCAAGCTAGAAAATCTGCTTTTGTGGTTGAATAAATGCCTTGGGTCATGATCAACGAGCACAAATGTCTCTGCAGGTTAGATGAGGAAACAGAACTGTCTGAGATTGATTCAATCTCCATCACCATTATAAATATGCAAAACATCAACCTTGCTTAGATGGTTGAGGATAAAAAGATCCAGTTATGTCCCATCTATGGAGGCCGTCTGTTTATTCTGCTTCTCCACCATCACTCCTCCTTTCTGTAACAGCATCTTGAGTTTCCCTTGGGGGTACCACTCCTATGGCATTGCATATGGTTTTATTGGGCCTCTCAGCTAAATGGCAGCATTGCCAAAGGCTGGGCCTAATGAAGAGACAAGGATTTTTCTCTCAAAGGAATTTGGATCTTGAGAGAAGCTTCGCAAGGAGAAGCCTACCCACCATCCTGTTAGAGACCATGGGTGAGTCTCCCACCATCCTTCTGGGTCTTGTCTTTTTCTGAGGTCTCATAGTACATCCTTTCCTGTGACACCCAGAGCTATCCTAATGCCTTCTAAAAACATCTGTTTACATGAGAGCTAGCCAGTGGCTTCCACAAAGTTTAATCTCAATGACAAGTGGTCTGGGGGTAGCAGTAGGAAGCCTGGGAATGGAAGGAAGTTCTTCACTGGAGTTCCTCCTGTCACTTGCAACCTAAGATTATATGCCAAACATCTTCATGGTGATGTCGCCAGCTGAAACCTGATGGTGAGAAGATGTATCGACACTCTATGTAAAAATTACTCAAATTCATAAGTGTGTTTGGTGAGGTTACTATATAAAACTCAATATATAAAAATTAATTTTACTTCTGTCTACAGATGTAAATAGTTAAAAACTAAATTCAAAAAACATCTTCTAGTTGTATCAGAAATATCAAATAATTTGCTTATATCTACTAATGAAGTCATATATAAATATATAATATATATACAATATTATATATATACAATCTTTACAATTATAGATATACAATTATCTAAAATAACAGTGAAATAAATTAAAGAAGATCCAAATGAGTTGACAGTTGCCGTTAAGTTATTAAGTTAAGTTACTATAAGTTATTAAGGTTAGGGTGTGCCTAGAACAATAGAACAGACTACACAAGTTGCTCTTGAAAGACCTTGAATAGCTCATTAATACTGCTACCTTACTACCTTTGTTGCCCATTTAAGCATACCTGTAGCTAGGGCTAGACCCATTTTCAGTCTCCTAGAACCAGTGTTTCCACATTACAGACTTTGAGCTGGCTCTGCCATTTTCTCAAGGCATCCTTGTACCAGGAAAGTCAACAGGATGGCCTCACTCTCTAGTGGATTCTCTGCCTTGAATTTAGTGTGTTAATGCATGTTGATTTCTGGGGACAGTAACCTGCCTATTTCTGACTCTGAAAGCAGCAGGATCTCGTTGGGAGGAGATTGATCCATTACTACTCTAAGGGTCTCATTCAAGCAGGAGACATCTTTATGTTACATTTTTCCAGTGTCTGCTCAGAGACATGGCATAAACTTCCACCTCTTCTCTTCCTTCTGGGATAACCAGACTTTATTAACCAAACTCAGACAGAGAATTGCAGAATTCCAACCCACCCCTACCCTTGATTTTTCCCTCTGCTGTTTTTTCCTCTCTTCCATGGGTTATTTTTTCCAACTAGGGAGACAAGGGGAATGTGTATCCCAGGTAAAGTGAGGAGGGAAGGGGCGGGGCGATGGCACAGACACATCAAAAGGGCCCTTTGTGCTCTGGGCACATTATTCCTGGAATCCAATCAAGTGCCCAAAAAACCTAACCAAGCTTTTCAGACAGCCCAGAAACCAGTCATGCAGGCCTCTTGGGCTCTGCTTTTTATAAAGCTTTATAGGGTACACTGAATTATTTGGTTGGGTCTTTTCAATCGTGTGACATTTGGGTTTTCAATGGCACAAATGGAGCTGATCATTAATTATTTGGACGCTTTAATTAAAAACAACAACTCATTGTGAATTTATGAGGGTCTGCTGGGGGGCAAGGACAGGGACCCCTTTAGTGATTCTCTCATTTGAATGAGAGTGGGTGTTGGGAAGGTCTAGAAAGGGAGGCTACAGAATCATCCTCCAAGAAGGTCTTAAACTCAAGTTAAAGTTTATTTGAGGGAGGAAGGGGTTATAGTGAAGCAAAGGGGAAGGAACAGGAGGGAACAGAGTTCTGACCTGCCAAATGCCCGGAGGGGCAGGGCCTTGGATAAGAATCAGTGGTCTAGCGGGGAGCCATCAAGAGTTCTTGAATCAACACCTTTCACATCAAACTAGTAAGCCCTCTGGGCTGTGAAGGGAGAAGGGCTGGTTTCTGGAACCTTTTGTTAACTGAAGACAGAAAGGGTCTCCTGGGCGCTAAGTTTGTGAATGGAATGCTGAATGCCCAACTGGGCATGCTTCCTGCTTAAGATTAGAGAGTAGAATTTCTATTCTCTTCCATTCTGGTATAGTCTGCAATCTCAGCCTTCCATCTCTTGATTGTGTGTCCCTCTTGGGCTTGCCACACTCTCTACTTCCTGACATCCCCCCAAATTCTCATGTCCACACGGGTTAATCTCAGGGACAGGACCCCTGGGGAAGGAAGGAAGTTCTCTGGAGACATTGGGAATTTCCATCTGCTCAATTTTCTAAATCCAGGAGCCCCAGGAAAGACACAGCATATTTAGGAAATATAGAACACCGTGTGTCTTTGGTGTAACAGTGCATAGTGCATGAAACATGGTAATGTTATGTATACAGATCTAGATTTGGAGTTTACAAACTCATTGCCTCTAGTTGAACTAATTTAATATGGAAAATAAAAATAACACAAACTCTTGAGTTTCCCTTGGATTCTATCCTTCCAAACTGCATGAAACTATTTCAAGAATTGTTGCTATGGTACTGGTAGATGGGATGTTATTATCTATCCTACTTTATAAAGGAGAGAAACAAAGGCTGAAGGACCTCAAATATGCACTCCTCCCAAACAATAAGATCTTAGCCAGCTGGGGCTCTGGAAAAGGGCATTTCTCACAAAATACGCCTAAGTTTTGTACACAGGATTGCAGTACTAATGGGCGGTCTGGATGATGCTTCAGAGAGACCTTCAGGCCGTTTACAAATGGACTGTTCGCTCTTCCTTTTGGCCATTTCTTTTCCAAAGCCAGCCTGCATGCATCCAATTTAGAGCAGAGGAAAATAAAATTTATCCTGGTTTTTATAGCCAATTCATCTTGAATATTTGGTGGTGGTTGCTGTGTCTAAAGTCTGGCCAGGTCATGTAACTCTGAAGATAAACAGGTTCTAATTATTTGGCAATAGAATAACAGGACTGTAAGACCAAGAGACATGGCATGATAGATTCACTCAACATGAAAGCAATAGTAAGTGTTTATGTCTCCTCCCAGCTTCAATAGATCAGGTTGGGAGGAAAATGGTTTGGGATTTCAATTCCAAAGGGGAAAAAGGAAGTGTATCATGACTGTAACAGGTAGATACTCATGTAGGACAATCATCTCAGAATAGGTGGGCTCTGTAGGACGGTGTTATCTGTTTCAATCATCTGAAGAAGGCATCAGGATGTGATTAGTAGGTTTTAGCAGCAAAAGGTACATTCTCAGGGGCTGGAGTGGCTCAGTTAGTGAAGCGTCTACCATAGAAGACTGAGAATCCAAAGTGAGATCCCTGGAATTTATGGCAATCACTAGCAATCCTAGCACCTAATAGGCAGAGGCAGAAAGATCCCTAGGGCTTTTGAGGACAGCTTGCCCAGCAGAATTGGTGAGCTCCTGAATCACCAATAAGAATATGTGTTTCAAAAATAAGGTAGAGATCAGTAGAGGATGACACAACTCCATGTGTTCAAATGTGCACATGACACTTCATATAAGCACATGCAAAGACACCCCACCCTGTTACTCAGAAAGTCCATGGAATAGAGAAGGATGTTCCTTTACCTTAGTTTTATCTGTAGTGAAAAGACAGTCTCTACTACTGATGGCTACCAGTGAGGGAGATGTATGTTCTGAATAACAGCTAACTACATGTTCATAATTTGCACATAAACTCAAGGTAAAATGCTTTAACATCTTGTAGGGCCCAGGGGTCAACAAATGTGAGGGCGTTCTATCGAGAGAGACACTCTATTTTATCTTATTACTATTATTTTTTGAGCTAAAACAAACCAAGCCTCCTAGGTGCCTTTGTCTAGGACTCACCCACCTTCTCCTCAACTTTACCCAGTAGAGTTTCCTCCTCGAGGAAACTTATCTTACCTTAGTGTCAGAGTCCTTCAGAAGTGCTTCCTTGTACCTCTCCATCTAAATTGTGTCTTTACATAGGTCTATTGATGCATCCTACATATTTCCTTTATAGTACTTAACTGCACAAAAACATGGTTGCGAAGTGTGATAAGCTATTTAATATTTTCTTCTATTAGACAGTAAGGACTCTAAGGACCAGGGCTTTGTCATGTTTCCAGTGATTTCCAGTGCCACACAGTATAAAGTGAATTGGGCAGCCTGGAAACTCCAGTTTCAGTCTGTGTTCTTCTATGATACAGCTGAATGGGCTTGGCTTTTCTAAGACCCAGTTTATTTATCTGTTAATGTACTCTAGATCTTTCGGAAGCCTCTTTTGGGTAAGTCTTTTTTTTCCCTAATAGTAACACAGTTCTTTAATTCACCCTTCAGATGATCTGACTCTTCATTCCATCACTAATAAGATCACTTGCTACTGTTGGTTCCATAGCTCCCCTGGAAAGACCCATCATGCTGATGGCCCATTTCATTTGCCAAAGTCTCCATTGACATTTCTTCCCCCATTTGTCTTTTTGGTTCTCTGGGGCTTCCTCTTTCCTACTCTTGTTCTCTGCAACCTCTGAAAGCTCTCTCTTTTAGATAGAATGAAGCAGAATGCCCCAAAATGCCCTTCTGTGTTTAGTTGCTCCAGGGCATCTAATTGTAGATGCTCAGATATTCAGTGAGCTGACAGTATTGCTCAAGTTCACTGTATGTTTATTTCCAAATCCACATTTGATGACATCATGTTGATGCTAGAAACTGGGAGTGCTTTTTTTTTTTTTTTCTCTTGAAGAACCAAATGTTGAATATTTATCCACACACTGCAATCTTAGTTCCTTTCCCAGCAAGGCTATGACTTAGTGTAGAAATCTGGTTAAACTAATATTCTTTCATCATTAAACATCACTAGATAGAGTCTTTCTAATGAGAACGTCCATGGGTAAACAGATCTAAAAGCCAGGTAAATAGACTGAGAAAGATGTATATAAAATGCCAGTTGTATTTTTCAAATTTATGCCAAGAAAATAGAACCCATGCCAGGTAGGCTAGGAAAGGGATGCTGGTGTCAGAAACTCACTAGGAAAGGATGCTAGAGTTCAAAGGTCAAATAGGAGAAGTAAGCTCTGAGTTACAAGGAAGCAACTACTGTTCTTGCACTGGAGTACCCAAAAGAGGGGTGGAGATCAGGAATGAGGCCCACAGAAGGCAAGAGCTGTAGAAATGGAACTTTTGCAACAGGCTGCTGCTGCTGCTGCTGTTTTATCTCTAAAACTAGGGGCAAGCAAAATAATAGCTTGGCTTTTTCCTTGCCACAGTGGTCTGCTGAGGACTTCCATTGGAAATCAGAATCAGAAGTTGGACAGAATAGGTTTTCAGAAGTACAGCTAGCAGGGTTCAGTTCCTCTGACACAGACTAGGACAAAACAAGAATTAGCAGTGAATTGAATGGATCAGTAGGTAAGTCAGCATCAAATAAGGACAATTCCCAAATTAATTCTTGAAGAGACTGCCAGTTACTAGTTTCCTAGCATCCAGAAGCAAGCCCTCTTCTAGGAACCTGAACAATTCCCTTGGGTTTAGTTCCCCAAATCCATTCTACAGTGAACTCTGATGAACATCTAAAAAATTAACATATTGACAACTTTGTAAAGATGAACTCAAGAGCAAAGGACTATGGTATTTTGCAGAAATATAGGAGTTTTCTCAAGTTTTACCCTGGGCCATAACTAGCAATGGTTATACATTATTTGTCCCTGTTTTCACTCTCCCTTCCCCACTTCCTCTCTCGAACTATTTTAGGGGAGTCTGGGTAGGACTGTAGAAGACAGGATTACGGAAATGTCTTAGACTTTGCCCACACTGAACTCAGCACTGCACAGGAAGTGGGTGATCATAGGTTGGTCACACTAGACATGATTAGTGTAAAATCCACAGATCAATTCTAATGGAATGAAAATGGTGCTTGCTATGGGGCAGGTCAAGGTGAATGAGCTTTCTCTGATAGCTTCAGTGGTGTTGTCTCACCAGTAACTTAGGGCGTTAATCTCCTCCTCATTTATTTAAGAGTCATATTCTCTTTGGGACTGATATACCAAGCATTTATATGGGCCTTTCAATAGATATAGTTGTCATTAAATATCTGTGAGAGGAGGTTGATTCTATACTCAAGAAAACCAAATGCAAAGGATGCTCAACTAAATATCTTGTCATCGGATGCTCAATTGACTATATACTGGTGTTTGTGGATAACCTATACAGCATCTCACAAATTCTAAATTATCTTTGTGAACATATGTTCACATATACTGTTTTCCTTGGAGAAGCACGAAGGGAAGAATGTCTGTACATGTTTAATACAGATACAGTTTAAAAAGCATTTTTCTCTGCCGGTGGCTGATCTCATGGATGAAGAGCTCAACAGCCAGTGAAGGCTGGCTGCATTTTCTCCCCTTCATTTGCTCATCTTCCACAGAGGGAGGTTTTTTTTTGTTTTTTTTTTTTTTTTTTTTAGATTTTGCACTAATTACTTTGCCTTGTAAGCATGGGAAGTACATCAGGATTTGTTCTGATTGGAGAAGGTCAGTCTGTAGTTTAGACCTGGCTGAACCGAGTTCCAGTGATTTGATTGGAGTGTGTTCACAGCAGCACTGTCCTGGAATGTGGCCATGTGTCTGTCATTACATGTTGTCTAGGGATGCCAGCATCACTCAGCACTTCCAATAACTTAGGTTTTCGTTTGCTGTTCTTCTAGGGAGTCAGATGAAGAGAAGAAGATGCAAAGGGGTGAAGGCAAGAACATAGATGGTATGGAATGTGTGTCTGCAGAGGGCACAGAAGTTGGGGAGGGAGACAGATGGTTTGGGAATCATTTTTAGCTGTCATGAACAGCCATGGCAAATGCTGGTGAGGGAGGAGATACCTACAGAAGTCTCTGAGGCTGGCACCTGTCTTTTTCTGGGGGAAACCCCTTGTACTAAAGATTTACTTACGTATTTTTATCAATTAGAAGATGGACTGTATCTTTGTTTCATTTTTATTGATCAATGATAAAATACCCTGCCTAAAACAACCTGAGGGAGAAAGGGTTTAGTCTGGCTTACAGTTTAAGAGTACAGTCAGTCATTGCAGGGAACTCAAAGGGGACAAGAGTTTGAAGCAGCTGGTCACATGACCTCCACAACCAAGAAACAGAATACAGGTAGGTGTGTTAGTGCTCAGCTTTACTTTCTCTTATTTATGTGGTCCAGGATCCCTGCCAACCTCAGTGGTTGGATCTTTCCACCTCCATTAATGCAATCAAGAAAATACACTCCTGGACATTCTCAGAAGTCCGTCTCCCTGATAAGTCTTGATTTTGTAGACTGGGCAATTAACACTAATCATCCCGGGGGTGCTTTGCTTTGCTGAGGAGGAATTCCTAGGCATCTGATTTCATTCAAGTCACAGGGAGCTGGTACTTCAGCAGACCTCTTATATTATCTGATGCTGCAATTCTGAGGAACCATGAGTTTCTGCAGAAGTAGGACGCACACACCGAAGCATGCATGGAAGTCTGTGGACAGCATACACGGTGACCTCATCTGGTCATGGAGTACGGAGTCACTTATTCTCTTATAGCTATAATTTCGTCATCTAATCACATCTGAACTGGAAGGCCAGTCAACTCTGAGGGCTTCTTATGAAGCCCCTAGAAGTCCCCCCACTGAAAGTATTTTATGAGTTGGCTATATTTCAACCACAAGAAGAAAAGTTATTTAAATGACATTTCTTGGTAGGATTCAATTGTCTCTCACAAAAGAGCGGTCAGCTTCCTAATGCCACTCTCGCTGCTCAGAGAGTCCCACTCTAATTTTTTATTTTTTATTTTTTATTTATTTATTTATTTATTTATTTTTTTGCTTTGGCTAAATTGGAAACAACCCCCTCATTGCACATAAGTGGGCATTACTAAATGCTGTATCTACCTGAGAAATGCCTATAAAAACTTCTGTTCTAGTTGGTTTGAATTGTCTCCAGTGTGGGGGAAGAAGCTATAAAGAGTTTCTCCAGGAGCCAGCATATGACCTAGGCCTTGTGGGCTGCAGGGTTTTGAGGCCACAGAAACCTCCAGAAATCATGGGTGTGCTCTATATAGCTCTGCTGTGGAGTGCTTGTGTGTGCTTGCGTCTCAGTGCACATGGGTGTGCGTTTATGAGAGGATGTGGTGGTGGCAAGAGCAGGGGCAGCTTCCACTGCCAACAGACTTCCCACTTTTTAGAAAGAATGGAGTTTTCCTTGGCTCCACTGCCAGCAGCTTTATCTGTTTTCATTTTAAAGACGTGGTTCCAATGTACTCTCCTGAAATCCCCTGGCTCAAGCCAGGTATGTGATTTTCAGGTGCAGGTCCAGGGAGGATGTAAGTTGCCAGCAGAGATCTGTGAGAGGGAGGGCTGCTAAGAGGGAAGCCAGCTGAGGTCCTCCCGCCAGGGGGTGGGGAAAGATCCGGAACCAAGGACCTTCCATGGGAAAAGTTCTCCCTCCAGCTCTGGCAGAAACTCATGTCTAAGAATTTTGATTTGCTTGGCTAAACTAACTTCTTGTGATGAAGGAGGGAATGCTAAGCCCAAGTTGAATAGAATGCCCCAAGTTGAGGTAAAGCCTTTCATAGGGCGGCTTTATGTTGACCTTCTTCACGATGTTGCTCCGTGGGCAGTAGCCACCGCGGCTTAGCTTGCTTCTTTCCTTGCATGTCTAAGCTCATTTGGGTAAATATCCCTTCTGCCTCGTCAGAACTTGAGCTTTGAGTTCAAATCAAGCTATGCGTCAACTGTCCAGCCTGTCACAGCACCTAGTATACAAGTGGTGCTTAATAAATCCTGCTTATGTGAACGATCAGATGACAAAATTCTACAATTACTGACAAGGATCCACTTGAAGATTCATTCATTCTACATGGGTTTTTATTTAGCACCTGATATATGCTAAGGTCTGTTATAAGTACTAAAGCTTACAGATAAGGATATAGATAGAGATAATAGGGCTCAGAGTAGGAATGACAGGTAACATTTGTGACACGTTCATGTGTATTCATAAGTGTGTGTCTGAAGATGTGATCTCGTGTTGAACCTGGAGCTCGCCAACTCTGCTAGGCTGCCCAGTGCGTGCCTGGAGTCTGCCTGTCTTGTCTCCCTAGCACTGGAATTACAGATGTCAGGTGCCATGTGTAGCTGTTCATATGAGCGCTGGGGATCCAAACTCAGATCCTCATGCATATGCGGCCACCACTTTGCTAACCAGGCCGTCTCCCCAGTCCCTTCGATACTTCATTATGCTTTTGACTGTTGGGAGCTTCTCATCTCTGTTCTGGTTTGAGACCTAGACTTTCCACATTTAGAGCCACTTCCACCTCTTCAAAGCCAACCCTCCAATGACTGTAAGAGGGAACTGAAGTGATCTTAATTTGATGGAAAACTTTTTAAGGATGTTACAGAACCATGATAATCCTCAAGAAAAAATAAACTCTCACAAGAAGGAACTTCCTAAGGACAGCCTGAATGGACATTTGAGCTTTGAAAGAGACTCTACCTTGATGAACAGAGAGCCCTTGGCATCTCAGGGGACCCATGCTCCATGCACTCCCATCTCTGATCAGGTCCTGGTAATCGATGTGATTTCATCACCTTCAAGCTCTCAGGGGAGCTCTGAGACTCTTCTGTAGCTTCTGTATGATGGCTCCGAATTTGACAAGCCCAAACTACAGATGGCATAGGCTCAACTTCCCTGCCTGCAGGTCAACAACGGCATCTTCTGGAAGCCACTGTGGAAGGCAATTTTAAGGGAGCATGGGGGTTGGTAGTCATTTAGCTGGCAAAGGAGCAATGAGGAGTCCAATCTTCTCACCTTCTGCTTCCCTGGATATCATAAAGGATGCTTTTTGTTCTGATTCCTCTTCTGGCCATGACTCTCTTCCCTCCTTTGCTTTCTCTCTCAAACAGTGCTTCCTTTTCCTCTGTAAACCAGGCTTCTCTAAGGAGCTTACTGTTCAGATAATGTTGCTTCCATAGGCCTTGGGCACTAAGATAAACGTGTCCAGGAAAAGTCAATTCTTTCCTTTGTCTTCCTTTTCTTCTACCAGCTGACTGGTGATGAATTCGTTGGGGTCTTATTAAAATGTTAAAGCCCACAAATTCCAAGTAGTATGACAATTCAGATCATGGGACATCTGTATTTTTTTCTTTAATTTTTTCTTTTATTGATTTAAGTTTTATTGCATTTTGATGAGAAAAGTTACATGATTTCAATTTATCTGAATTTGTTAACATTTAAAAACATATTTTAAGTAATATAATTAAATCACATTCTTGTTTCCCTTTTGTACCCCAACTCCTCCCAGAGATTCCCCCTTCAATACCTATAATACCTTTTTTTGTCATATTCTTTAAATTTTATAAAATACTATAATAATAAAAATGAGTAATATAGAAGTTGTTTGATATAAAACAACAATCAATTTAACAGCAATACTGAAATACATATGTTTTTCTCAATATAAATTTTAAATAACTCCAAACATATTAACTGTATATTTGGCACAGCAGAACTGTCATCTCTCAGCTTAGCTACAATAGAGGTAAAATCCTTTGGTGATATGAGGGTCATTGAAGTACAACCTTATTACAATGAAATCCAATGTCTAAAAATTGTTCTTATTTTGGGCTTGTACCATAGTAAGAGCCAAGCTTTTAAACTCTACTAAATACAAAACAAACAAACAAACAAACAAAAAGACTTCATATATTTATGTTCATTTAAGGGACATCTGTTTTGAGCCTTTCCTATGACTACACAGGATCTTGGGTCTGAAAACTGAAAAGACAGAGATAGGATCTAGGGTCTTACTACTGAGCTGAAAGGGTGCTGTATGGCTGGCTACACAGGTGGTCCAGTCCACAGGTCCGAATACCCTTCCAAATTAAAGGGGACTTGGAGGTCAAATCTTATTTCCTCATTGGGGAAATCAGTGCTTCAAGTGAGGAATAGACATTCCCAATGATGTAGGTGAAAGAAGCCCTTTCATTCAGCTCGCCTTGGGAAACCCCAGGTGCTTTGTAGCAGGATGCCTCTAAATGGAGCAAGTTTCTTGAGGTTGGAACACTGGCCAGCTGATTTTTCTGTCATTTTATAGAGTAAAAGAGCCTCATTGAGCATCAGACTCCTGGAGCCACAACCAGGCTAACCAGACCCCTTTCCTTCCATGGTCTGCATATTTGGAGAAAATAAATAGTAATTTCTTCTTACATAGAAATCTTGTGTATTTCTCTATCATACACTTTCTCTGGTGCTCTTGGTAGATTGTCTACCACAAAGTTGGTATCCCTAAATTCTTCAAAAGTAGAATGAATATTGACTGTTTCCATTTGTGGATGTTTGTATATGGAGGAGAGAAAGCAAGAGAGAGAGAGAGAGAGAGAGAGAGAGAGAGAGAGAGACAGAGAGACAGAGAGAGACAGACAGAGAGAGACAGAGACAGAGAGAGAAAGATGGAGACAGTGACAGAGCCAGAGAAGAGATACACAAAGAGGCAGAGAGACATGGGGAGACACAGACACAGAGAGACACACAAAGATGGAGAAGACCTTATACAGTCTGTAGATTCCTTGGACAGCTCACATCCTGACTTCACAGATATGTGATAGACAGATATTGGCCTGTTAGCTCCCTTCTCAAGGGCTCAGTGAAAGAGTAGGTAAGTGTCTTTTTCTGAGGCTGAAGTTTTCCTGTGTAGCCGCATTATCACAGAAAAACACAAAAGGCCCAAACTGGTGCTATAATCTCTTTCTCTTTTGGGGGAGACTGTCAATGTATTTTTCAACAGTTTTAAACTCCCAGTTGTTTATAGTAACTGGAGATGGTAGAACCTGGCTGAAGTGGGAAGGCTGAGTTTTATCTAACCTCTAATTTATTTCTCTCAAGTTTGTCCAAGTTCCTCAGACGCCTTTACCCTGTAAGTTAAACCATTGTTTGTCAAGGGAAATATAAATTAAGAGCTCTCTTTCTGAGTTAAATGGAAACTTGGGCTGGGGAAGCAGAACTTCACTCTACTCCTCAGATCCTCAATGTAATATAGGAGTTGGAATCCATGCAAGACTTAGATGTGATGGATTCTGGAGGAGTACTGAACTCTAAGAATGTGGGAGGTGAATGGAGCCAGAAGCCTAGCTGAAGTTTGACTCACCAGAGCTCTTAATAATCAGTTTGGAAATTCCATGGCATTATTGAAAGGGGGGAATTTTCCTTACCTCCACACAAAATGGAGTCTGAGACTATCCATACTCTCTAATTGGAATCCCTATTGTATGAGCCAAAAGCTGTGCCCAGACGCCACGGTCATCCCTGTGTTTATTGTCATAAGACAGTTAACCTTCTAGTACTACATGAGCTGTCCAATTATGGATCTCCAGATTGTATGATTTGGAAGATACACAATTAAGGAGTAACTCCAGCCAAAACTTAGTTTGCAAAGCTGGTCTAGAGCCAATGAGAAGCAACATGAATCTCCTTTAGTTTTTCTCTATAACACCAGAAATAATGATTGCAAGTTTGAAGCCTTTGCTGTGAAAGTCAAAGGTAGATGAGAACTCTGTTCTATAATAGACACTCACCAGGCACTAAATTCCATCTTTCAGCATCTACCTTGTTTGACGACCATCAAACTGCTTCCTGTGGAGCTTCATATATCTACCTTCATAGACTCCAGAGGACATTAAAGAGAGATGCCCAGCACAGATAGTTAAGAAAGCCAACAACCAAGACATGACAGCTCTATCTAATTGAATGATGAAGCACCACAGGTCAGCAGGAAGGAAATTCAAAGAAAATCTTATGGATGATGTTTCACAAACACATGACAGGCTACAGTGTAGATCCCAGGACTCTACTTCCAAATCCATTGGATCAGAGTTTCTTTGGGTAGGTCTCAGGAAGCATCATTTTGATCAATTTATTATCGTAAACTGAACACATGGCATATATGTATATATATATATGCATATGTATATATGTGCATACACACACATATATATGTATATAAAATAAGTTCTTAAGCATAGTAGATGCCTTCAAGATTAGTATATGTAGGTCACATTCAAGGGGTACAGAATTCATATAGTTTTAGGTTGTAATGTATTAGCTTCATCATAAAACAATTGTTTGTAAAATTGCTTGGTTTTGAAAATAGTATTTCTACTTAAACTATTTTGTTATTGTCCATATATGGATGTGTGTGCATATGAGTGAAAGTACATGTGCACCACACATGTGCAAGTCACATGTGCAGGTAAGCAGACAACTCTGAGGAACTGTTTTTTTCTCCTGTGGATTCAGAGCCCTGAATCCTGGCTGTCAGGTTTGTATAGCAAGTACTTCTACCTGCTGAGACATCTCACCTACCCAGAATTCACACTTAGGAATGAAGCTGTCTGCTATGCACTACAGCATGCAAGCATTCAAGTAGTAGACCACTGGTAGAATTTTCCTGGGATCATAGATGGATTTAAAGTCACGGACAGACACAAGCTGGAGAGGGCTCCCTCCACTTACACTGAGAATTCTCAGAACTGTCCAGTGATGGACAGCTCCAAATTAGATCTCAAGGCTCCCGGTTCATCTTCTCAGTTACAATTAAGGATGAGAATGGAAATCTCTTGGCCCTACAGCAAGGGAAAACACCAGAAGGGAAGAGTGAGAAGATGCTAGAAGCTGGAGACTTGGGCTGGTGACATACAGATTAAAGGTGCTTGAATCTTGTACAGAGACTAATTCTGCCTGCAGACCTATTTTGCAAGTGGTGGTAGGTATTATGGAGGTGTGCTGGAGCTAGTAGAGATGGAGGATGCCTTGGGCTGGCTTGGAGACCTCAAGGTTTATGACGTAGAGATGAGGTAAAAATTGGTACCTTGTGCCTTGATGAGGTTACTTGACTCATGCCTTTTCTTTCTGGATGCCAAATTGAGAGATTAGTGGTAGCTTCGGGGGTAGGACTTGCTTCTTTGAACAGCAGGAAAGTCCTTAATGTCCCACTATCATACGGCCTTCCCCACTTCCCTCTTGCTTCTTGGCCACCTGGCCTGCCTATACACACAACCTATGGCTCCCAGTGCAATGTCATAGCTTGAGACACACAGTGAAGGGCTGAGAAGTCCTCGACAGAACCTCCTCTGAGGTTACTTCAGTGTAAGCCTCTTCAGTCCTGTACTCCAGGGACTGCAGGAGAAATTCAGGACCCTTCCAACTCTGCTTCTACTTACTTTTCCAAACAAATAGCTGTGCCATAGCTTCATGAGGAGCCATAATAGAGAAACAAAGCACATATCCTTGCCTAGATTCATCTAATTGTCCATCAGAAGCTTGGGATAATTTTCTATAGTTGTTGAGTCATTGTCTCAATGCTAGGAGTATAGAGAGCTCTGTCCTTTCTTCTTGTGTTTTTGTCACTATAAAAATTTGAAGTTAGTAACTGATTTTTCTTCTGTGATAGTTTATCTAGTGTCTAATATTCCTATGTGTGAGCCTGTGTTCTCAACACTGCAGTGTTCTTGGAGCAGGGTAATGCCAGATAAGAGAAACAAATGGCTATTTGTAGCTGTGATCTTTAAAGTCAGCAACCCTAGGGAGACAGAAGGGACACAGAACAAAGAAAACTGTGCTTGTAAGAATGATTTTAGAAATACTCTCCATGGAAGAAGTAGAGAAAGAGTGGAACAGACACATAATGAAAATTTACCTTTCATAAGAAAGAGAGGCCCTAATTTCAGTTTAGAATCCTGTGAGTCTCCAATGGTGGCGCCTTACTGAGACTTCCATGCCTTGGTGGAGTCCTTGAGACAGGAGGATGGGTACTTTATCTATGAAACCAGTAAAGGAGTTCTCTGAGGCTATAAAGCAATGGAAACTTTTGGCAAATCAATAGCAGTCTCCTTGGGTTGATGGCCACTAATGATCAAGTTGTTACAGGGCCATGGAATGAACATTCTTATGGATGTTTAGCCTAAGGTCCACGAGGATGTTGGCCTTTTGTGAGCACCTAGACTTAGTCTCTACCTTTGTTTAGGTGAAGAATCTCTCAGAGTCGTTATGATACTATCAGACTAGTGTCTCAAACTTTAAAGTTAGCTATTTCAATTATCTCTTCTTTATACTTCCTGCACCCTCAAATGGCAAATTTTCTGTATACAGTGAGGGTGACTGTCACACACTACCTAGTAAAGGCTACTGAGTCAGGAGAGCTGGTGGCCACTCAGGCATCCCATCCACATGTATTGGACACCCGAAAAGCATCCACTAACCCCTCTTGTTTCTTGGGGCTTTGTATCCTTTGTGATTCAAAGGTTCAGAGGTAGGTCCACAGAAAGGGTGTGGCTATGTTCACCAATACAGTATTTGCTCCCGATTCTTCATGATATGGGAAAGTGTGAGTCAGAACACATGGAAAAAATGGAAAGAAATATAATATTGGAAAACTTCTAGGCCCACTCATTCTGGAGTGAATCCTCAGACCCAGAAAAATTCAGTCCTTTTATTTTTAGTTTGATATGTTCCCTTTGAAAGCCACTTCAAAGGTGGAGAGGGGTAATCAATTTATGCCATAAGAGGGTGGCTCCCCTCCTCAGATGACTAGGAAATCACTTACGAATTTCAAAGGCTTTTTAACCTTTTCTGACATTTAAAACTAGAGACTGCCAGATGCAGGTGAACTGAAAACAAGGGACAAGCTGATGTCCAATGGAAAGAGGTTGGGTCATCCAAATTCCTTTGCTGTTATACACTTGACTTTATGAAATGGTTTAACATGAATATACCTCCCCACAAACTCATACTCATACCAACTGCTGGATTGTCATGGCTGAAAATGAGCCCAGAGCAAGCTATCAGGAACATGTCCAGATAACATTTTATTCTTTTCTCTATCATTAAGGTTTTAATGGTTGGATTCCACACTGGAAGGATTAAAGCTGAGCTCTCTCTCTCTCTCTCTCTCTCTCTCTCCTTCTACCTCTTTCCCCTCCCCCACTTCTCTCTAACAAGTTAGCAGCATGTGTTTTGCCCTTGTTCCAGAAACGATTATTAAAATAAAAAAAAAAAACACCTTTGACCATAAACACAAGTGGAAATTGAAGCACGCTTATGAAAGTTTATTATTTTTTGCTTCAGTAACCTCAGCCTACATGGAGAACTTTATTTGCCTCAGGAGGTCCTTCAGTTGGGTAATGAAAACGCGTAGGGGTGGGCAATCCTGAATAATCAGGATCAGGAGGCAGCTGAGGGCCAGTGTGCATCTTGGCCTTGGGCCTGCAGACTGCTCAAGTGTGGAGGCTCACACTCTCCCCTTTTCTCTTTCATTAAGGCTGCCCTTCCTTTTGGGTCATTTTAAGGAAACTGGGTATTGAGTTGGTCTCAAGCCAACTGCTCCTCCGCTGGCTTGGCTGATGTCTATCCAGCTCATATAGTGGAGTCTGTGGACTTCCTGGAGCTTTGCTCTGACTTTAGGCATTTTAAGCTCCTGCCTGGGATCCTCTGTCCTCAACAAAACATGACAATGAGAGAGAAGGAGAGAGAGAGAAGGAGAGAGAATGAGAAAGAAGGAGAAGGAGAAGAAGGAAGAGGAGGAGGAAGAAGAAGGCTGGAAAAGCATATGGAAGGAAATGGTGAGGAGACCCAGTGGGGGAAAGGAGGCCTGATATAGCAGAGAGGTGGTCTCACTGGAACAAAGTATTTTTGGAAAAGGGAAGATTAACTATGTTATTTGATAATGACCTTTAGTTCTAGAGAAAGAGGGAAAGGTATGAAATAAAAATATTTTTATAAGAACTAAAAATACATTTCTATAACCCTGGGTCTAAGGATTTACTCCAGCATGACTGGGCCTAGAAGTTTTCCAATATTATATTAATCCTCCCTCTTCTCTTTTTCTTCTGTCTGTCTGTCGGTCTGTCTGTCTGTCTGTCTGTCTGTCTGTCTGTCTGTCTGTCTGTCTCTGTCTTTCTCTGTTTCTCTCTCTCTGTCTGTCTCTCTCTCTCTCTCTCGTACACTCACCTTGTGTATGTCTCTCTGCATTTTCAGGCAAGATGGTTGTACATCCATCTACAAGTTACCCACTCTAAGGAGTCGCTCAAAGGGAAAACCTAGGGTTTAGAGATGAGTTTCTTGAACTGGTATAAAAATTCTGATGTATAAACCCACATAAGAATCCCCCATCCTCCCCCCAAAAAACCTACCTAAAAATAGAATGACCATATGGCCCATTTATATCACTTGAATATACACCTGAAGGACTCTAAGTCAACATTCCACAAAGATACTTACACGTCCTTGTCCTGTTGGCAACAGCCTTGGAATGCAACCACACTAGATGTCCATAAACAAACAAAACAAATGAGTACAGAAAATGTGGTTTAAATGCACAGTGGAATTTTATACAAGCATGAAGCAAAATGAAATCCCATTTTCAAAAAACTGGATGTAACTGGACATGACCATATTAAACAAAATTGAAATAAGCTAGACAAAAGTGCATAATTTCTCTTATATGCAGAGCATAACTTTAAAATTATTTATGGGTTTATATACATATATGTGTGTATTTATACATATGGGGATATTTATGTGTGTCTATAGGTCATTAAAATAGAAAGGGGTTCATAAGAGAGTAGTGGGAAATAGTGAAAATAAAGGGATCCATTTGATGGGAAGGCAGAAAGGGAGACTAGTTGGGTAAAGAATAGGAACTGGTCAGAGGAGGACCAAGAGGGAGGCAGTTAGGAGGAGAATTAGTGAGGACAATGTACAATGACACAGATACTAAGATGCTGTGATGAAACCCATTACTTTGTATGTAAGCCTAAAAAATGATAAAATGTCAAAATAATAAATATATTTTAGAATACTAAAAAATTAAAACAAAACATTTTGGTAACCAAGACTTCAAAGTTAATCACTAGACATTCCCTGGGATGTGGTCCTTGTTGTTGCATCCAAGATGGTTCCACCTGTGTTTAAGGCAGCAGGTAGAGCATGCGATAAAGACCAGGGTGAGGAATCATGTCGTTTGTCTCCTCTGGAATCTCATACATGAGTGTTTTCCACTGGCAAGAAACTAGCCCTTTGACCACACATACTGCAAAGAAAAAGGGAAAACTCATTTGAAGTGGAAACTTCTAGTTTCTTTGGAAAGTTAGTTATATCAAATGATGCTTCACTGAGGCAGACACAGGTGAAAGGATGTCTTACTAAAACAGACATGAGGGAAGCAGACACAAGGGAAAGGATGTTTTGATATAGCAAACACGTGAAAGGGCCCGGGATGAAGGGGTATAAATATGACCCCACAGACAGTGGGATATGAGTACTGAGCAGTGGTTTGGTTTGCTCCCGCCTCGATATTTGCAAAGGACATGCAGGTTTTGGTTCACTTTACATATCATTGTTGAGCTCAACTTGTGGTAACATAGCTGTTGAGAGAAACTTGCCCAAGAACTGCTTGTAAGGCTCCTGTGGCAGCTTGCTGCTTCTACACCTTCATCTCAGGCTGGTGTTTGTGCCTGGTGTCTGCTTGCTGAAAGGACTGGTCTGTAGCTGCTAGTTCCTGTGTGCTGTCTGCCTGCCTAGAGGACTGGTCTGCAGCTGCTGAGTTGTATTTGGTGTTTGATGTGGGACTGAACTGCTATCAGAGAAGATTCAGATCACCCCCAAAGAACTTTTGCTGAACAGGTTCACTTCTCCCATCTACTAATAACTTTTCTATTACCTCTGCCGGATGGTGAGCTAGAGGAGAGGTTGGACCCTTATTAAAAGTAGGCTGCAAAAAAATGTATTCCCACACTTATTCTCCATTTTCAGTCATCTATTTTTTTATTATTGAAGAACAAGAGAAAAGACTATATGAAATGATGAGAAGCTTCAGTTATAGCAGTTAGTGGGGTCTCTAGCCCAGACTGTGATGTGTGGGCTTGTGTTTGGTTGGCCATTTTGTTCTCCATTGTTCCTCACAGGGAGAGATACAATCATCATTTCCTTGTTCATCTAGCCTTTTCTCTATGTTTTCCCAATGGGCTCTTGTTTTATACCCTATCAAAATTGTTCTTGAATTAACTTTATACAAAACCAACCAGCATCATACTGTAGATGCAAAACTCAGCTATATGATGGACCCCAATTGTAATTTCATGACATTATTTTAAAATTGAGGACCTGGGCATAAGACTGTACTATTTTCCATGACTTATTTTGTGCTTGTCTGTGGGGAATAAACCCAGTCATTTCCCCAAAGCCTTCCTGGTAAAGGATTAGGGCTATAATAGTCTTTGGATACTATCTGGCTCAGGAATTATGATTTTTTTTGTCCACTGGGGCCCTAACATGGCTTCAGCCCTTCACCCTGGGACAATGAGTAAGAAGCACCAAATCTTGTATTTTCTTTCTCCCTGCTGCTTCCCATCTGAGCCATGTAAGATGTTTCTGGTTACTGTCTTTCCAGCATAATTAAATCCAGTCGGCCTTCTGGTTGACCTCAGGAGTATCAGTTAAGCCCATTTATTAAACATGAAATGATTCCAAATGCTCATGATCCAACTTTCCCAAGGGGATGCAAAGACAGATCATATGCTGAGAGCATCCTGCTAGAAATGCCAGAGAGAAGGCAGATGTGGTGTCTCTGGAGCTAGCATCACCATCCATGAATAGAACTCTCAGCTCAGTGATGGTAATGATCCTCACTTCTCTTACCTCCTCATTTTACTTCTTTTTCCACTTAAGAGAGCTTGCTCTTGTTTGGAACACATAAGGAAGACTAAGATAAATGATGTGCCATAGTAGGCAAATATTTTAATTTTGATTGGTGACAGAGATTCTCAAAGAAATTATTTGAGTGTCCAACCATAGGGTTGGGATACTTCTATCCAGTATTCACTAGTCTCTTGGTTATAAGAGGGTATTGAGGACCGTATGAAGGATGTATAGCAAATCAGCTCCATTTAGGAAATAGAGATCAAGGACCTTGCTGCTTTTGTGAGGTAGTTGTACATAGGAGTGGTCAGGAAACATATTGGTATTTGTAGATAATACCCATTATTATGCTTTTTTTCACTTCCGTATAAAAGAAGGAATATTCATTTTAACCACTGGGAGGGAAGAGACCTAGAGAAATATTTTGGGGTCCATGATGTATACACATGTTCATTTGAGTATACAACATGATGTGGGTGTGTATATGTGGGTGTGTATAGCTAACTGGTCAATGTTGTGTATATTCCTCTATTACTTTCTATCTTTTTTTTTATGACAGGGTCTCTCACTGAACCTGGATCTTATGGAATTAATTATATCAGTGGCCTGTGAGCCCCAGGGATTCTTTCCACTTCTCACCAGTTCTGGAGTTTTAAGTACCCCTCTCTCTGCCTGTATTTTATGGGATCTGATCTCAGTCCTCATGTTTGCTCTGTAGGCACTCCAGAATCTCTCCTCTCTCTCTGTATTTCTTACTTTCTTCTTGGTCTACTATGGCCCCAGCCTCTCATGCAAAAAAGAATGTCTCACCTTTGGGAGGCATCATTGGTTGCCCTTCTTTTACAGTAAGTAGCTCAGAATTTCCCTTGCCTTTCCCAAGATGAGTCCATTCTTATAGCTAATGTTTGGGATAAGGGAGATGGAATGGGTCTTTATGGATGAAAGAAGGCTTAGTCTTCTAACCCAGATTTTGTTTTTGTTTTAATAAATCTTATACTTCGAGGTTGGGATACTAAACCTAATGCCCTAATGCTTACTTTGATCTTCCTCTGTGTATTGGTTTTGATTTTTTCAGACAGCTGATGATAGCATAGGGGAAGAGAAGGAAGACATGTCATTAAACATGCTTGACCCTTCTTTTCTGTTCACTTTTTCTAAAGCATTCTTAGAGCTTCCCTCCACAGATTCCATTAGTTTCTCAGATCCCTGGTCATCTTTGGCCTTCCAAGATTATTAGGCCATGTGAGAATGTACCTAAAAAGGGACAGGGTAGAGGCAGCCAGGAGACAAGAGAAAATCAAGAGAGGTAGGATATCATGTGTACCAAAAAGATGTACTGAAATGCACAGTAATATGCTCTGGGCATCTGCTACTTCTTCCGTCTTCTTCATGTCCTAGAGTTGAAGCCCATTTCCAGCTCCTTCTAGCAACATGAACTTGTACAACTTCCTTGACATTTGTGTGCTCAAATTAAATTATAATGCTTGTCCCATAGGGATATTTTGAGGATTAAATAAGTTCTTATGCAACACCAAGAAATAGTGACTATTAGGTGGGTAATAATTATCACCACTCCTACCACGATCACCACCATCTCCAACCTCTTCTTCTCTTCCTCCTTCTCTGTACCACAATGAACATAGACTTATTCGAAGCAGCTTTGTCTCAGGGCTTGCAGAGATTGTAGATGGGATTTAGTCCTTGTTCATGCTCTGAGGGTAATTGCAAGCAGTGTAAAAAGGGTCTGGGTCCAGCAGTCAGATGTCTGGCAAAGCACTGTCTCAGACAAGCAGGGGGAGTCCTCTCTAGCTTCTTGTTCCCAGCACTTCCATATCCTTTGGTTCATTTGATTAAACCGAATCTCTGGTGACAAGAACAGAAAAGAGAATCCATCTTGTTGCCCTAAGATGTGCTGAGGCTGATTTTAAGCTGTCCCATCTTTGAGTCTCTGTCCTTGGCATACAAGTTGCCTTTGCTGCAGTCCCACGGTACATCCCTCTTCTCTCCAAAGAATGAAGCAGAAAAACAAAACAGTTCCTTCTACCATATAAAACTGCAACTTTTTTCATGCACTGAATGACATGGTTTCTCGATTCTTCCCTTCACCATGGGGACAGGGTGGAGCCCACATTCCCACTAGGAACCCAAGGTCACAACATTCATGAGCAACCACAGCTACTAGAATGCATTTTCAATTCACACACACAAAGTACTTCCTCCTATCTCTTAAATTATGGTCCTATATTTATCACTGACAGCACACCCCTCCCTCCTGTCCCAGCTCCCCAACCCTTCATCCCTGCTCCCCCTTTCATCATGCTTCCATTCTTCTTTTCATTTACAGAGCCAATTTCCTGATAAGAAGAATGTGATGTTGCTCACATCAATTTCCCTGCCCACTGAGATTTACATGATACTGAAGGCTGAGGTTTGTGGCATAATTCTGCCTTTGCTTTCAATTTTCCTCCTGATGAGTGTTCAATCTGAGCAGAGTTTTCTTATTAGTTCATTTACTGTATTTGCATAGGAGAGACTTTTTAAATGTCAACTTTTCTTTCACTCCATTTTCACTCTGCTACTTTCCACTTTAAATACACACATTTTGTTAGACAATCACACACACACACATGCACACACATGCACACACACACACACACACACACACACACACACGCACACACACAAGTATGTGCCTAGATTTTTTTTCTTCATCTATCTTTGAAGCCCTGTTCCCTTTATTTCCACATCTTATTTTTTTTTTCATTCTTGCCTTGGCAAGTTGGCAACTTGGCTTTGCCCTCTGAAAGGGGAGGGATCTTCCTCTGTTGGGAGAGATATATTGGGGATCTACACTCTATCCTCAAAATTTCCCTCCACTTCTGAGACTGTGATTTGCAGGATTCAATTCTTCTGGAACTGAGAGGATACACCAGCTTCCTAAGAGACTAGTCAGAATCAGGGCAATCTAAATGACATGATTTTCATATAATATTTTCATAATTGAATGCCAAAAAATGTGTATACTCTGTGAATGCATGTGGTGTGTGTGTGTGTGTGTGTGTGTGTGTGTGTAAATGAATTTAAATAAAGTTATTCCATAATGGGTGGTCAATAGTCCAACTGACCACTACACCCTACCATACAGATACTCATGTACCAGGAATGACTTACTTGTTTTTGAGTTGTTAGTCAATGGGTTTCTATAGCCCAAACATTATTGGCTATTGCCAATGCTAACGATTCTCCTCCAGAACTTGAAAGAATGACTGAAGATACTTGAGTCATGGAACAGAAAGAAATCCCTACTGGCTAGCTCTCATAATGCTAGAAGGTACTATGAATACGGCCAGATGAGAAAAAAATTATCAATCTCACCCAGCTATGAACTCTGCAAGCTACAGTAACAACCTACCTGTCAAGATTATGCCAATAGTGGTACTCAGTCTTTAGAATTGGTTTTAACGTGTGGTTTGTGAGATGAAATCAATACCTGATACTGTCAACAAAGCCAACAACCTGTGTCTGGACAAGAGGTGGGTCCTAGTAGACAACCTACTACTTTTATTTTCCCTAAGGTATAAAGCATCAAGATGACTCCTAATGATTTCTTGCTATACTTACAGATCAGTGGACCTTTCAACCATCATCAAATAATCTTCTTGCAGAAAACATTGGTTAACACAGAAATGCACACCTGGTCAATATGTAGAGAATAAGATTTTGGAGTGCTCAGCACTATAACAGGGAATCCATATCACAGGAGTCAAGGCCCAGGGATCTTTGCAAAGATGGGGGTGATGTAAGAGCCAGAGGTGGTGGGCTCTTCCAAATAAGATTAAAGCTGGACTTCCATACCAACAGAAGCAACAGAAAGCCTACATATTGATGGACACTAAACAACTTTCTAGTCAGCGATTGCTGGGTCAGGGAAGAAATAAAAAAAAAAATAAAGATTTTCTAGAATTCAATGAAAATGAGGGCACTACTTACCTAAACTTATGGGACACAATGAAAACACTGCTAAGAGGAAAGCTCATAGCACTAAGTGCCTTCATTAAGAAACTGGAGCGTTCTCATACTAATGAATTAAAGGTACTATGAAGGCTCTAGAGAAAAAGGAAGCAAACACATGCAGGAGGAGTGTGGTAGGAAATCAAACTCACACCTGAAATCAATCAATTAGAAACAAAGAGACCAATACAAAGAATAAATGAAACCATGAGCTGGTTCTTAGAAAAAATTAACAAGATAAGCAAACCCATAGCCAAACTAACTAAGAGACAGAGAGCCAGTACTCAAATTAATAAAATCAAAAATGAAAAGGGAGACATAACAATGGACATTGAGGAAATTAAAAGGATTATTAGGACTGGAGAGATGGCACTGACTGCGCTTCTGAAGGTCCTGAGCTCAAATCCCAGCAACTACATGGTGGCTCACAACCATCCGTAATGAGATCTGATGCCCTCTTCTGGGCTGTTTGAAGACAGCTACAGTGTACTTATGTATAAAAAAATAGATAAACTTTTTTTTAAAAAAAATGGCATTGGGTCTTATTTCAAAGACCTGTACACCACAAAATTGTAAAATCTAAATGAAATGGTTGATATTTAAGACAGATACCAATTACCAAAGCTAAATCAACAGGTAAACCATCTGAATAGTTTATAACACCTCAGGAAATAGAAGCAGTCATTTAAAATCTCCCAAACACTTATCAGAGAATGCATACCATGTGTGTTCTTTTGTGACTGGGTTACCTCACTCAAGATGATATTCTCCAGATCCATCCATTTCCCCAAGAATTTCATAAATTCAATATTTTTTAGTAGCTGAGTAGTACTCCATTGTGTAGATGTACCACATTTCTGTATCTATTCCTCTGTTGAGGGACATCTGGGTTGTTTCCAGTTTCTGGCTATTATAAATAAGGTTGCTATGAACATAGTGGAGCATGTGTCCATATTACATGTTGGAGCATCTTAACTAGCACCCTCAGAGCTCCCAGGGACTAGAACTCAAACCAAAGAGTACACATGGTGGGACTCATGGCTCCAGCAGCATATGTATAGCAGAGGATGGCCAAGTCAGTCATCAATGGGAGAAGAGGCCCTTGGCCCTTTGAAAGTTCTATGCCCCAATGTAGGGGAATGCCAGGGCCAATAAGCAGGAGAGGGTGGGGAGTTGAGCAGGGGGAGGTGGGAGGGAACAGGGATTTGTTTTAGCTTTAGTTATTTTTATCTTATCTTATTTTTTTTTTGGAGGGGAATCTGGGAAAGGAGATATTGTAAATAAAGAAAACATCTAATAAAAAAAATCTCCCAAACAGAGCTGCAGAGATAGCTCAGTGGTTAATAGCACTGACTGTTCTTCCGGAGGTCCTGAGTTCAATCTCCAACAACTACTTGGGGGTTCATAGCCATTTGTAATGGGATCTGATGCCTTCTTCTGATGTGTCTGAAGACAAGCTATAGTGTACTCATATATATTAAATAAATAAATAAATGCTTAAAAATTTCTCCCAACCAATAAAAAGCCCTGGACCTGATGGTTTTAGTGCGGAATTCTATCAGACTTTCAAAGAAGAGCTAATGCCAATATTTCTCAAACTGTTCTACAAAATAGAATCAGAAGGAACTCTGCCAAACCCTGATACCTAAACCACACAAAGATTCAACAAAGAAAGAGAATTTCATACCAATTTCCCTTATCAACAGTGATGCAAAATACTCAATAAAATACTCACAAGCCAAATCCCAAGAACACATCAAAGACATTATCCACCATGATCAAGTAGGCTTCATTCCAGGGATGTAGAGGTGGTTCAATATATGGAAATATATCAATGTAATCCACCATATAAGCAAACTGAAAGAAAAAATAACCACATGATCATCTCACTAGATGCAGAAAAAGCATTTGACAAAATCCAACTCTGCTTCATAATAAATGTCCTGGAAAGAGCGAGGATACAAGGGGCATACCTAGACACAATACAGGCAATATACAGATAGCCAATAGACAATATCAAATTAAATGGAGAGAAACTTAAAGCATTTCCACTAAAATCTGGCTAGAGCAGTAAAACAACTAAAGGAGATCAAGGAGACATAAATTGGAAAAGAATAAATCAAAGTATTGCTATTGACAGATGATATGATAGTATACACAAGTGACCCCAACAACTTTACCAGAGAACTCCTACAGCTGATAAACACCTTCAGCAAAGTGGCTGGATACAAAATTAACTCAAAGAAAGGAGTAGCTTCTACACAAGCAATAAACTGGCTGAGAAAGAAGTTGGGGGAGCAGTACCCTTCACCGTAGCCACAAGTAACATAAAATAGCTTGGTGTAACTTTAATCAAGCAAGTGAAAGACTTGTATGACAAGAACCTCAAGTCCATGAAGAAAGGAATTGAGGAAGATTTCAGAATATGGAACAATCTCCCTTGCTCATGGATTGGTAGGAGTAACATAGCGAAAATGGCCATTTTACCAAAAGCAGTCTACAGATTCAATGCAATCCCCACCAAAACTGCAACATAATTCTTCACAGATCTTGAAAGAACAACTCTCAACTTCACACGGAAAGCCAAAGAACCCAAGATAGCCAAAATAATCCTGAACAGTAAAAGAACTGAAGTTGTGTTACAGAGCAATAGTAACAAAAACTATATGGTATCTATATGAGAACAGACAGGTGGTTCAATGGAATCAAATCAAAGACACAGAAACAAACTCATATACCATCTGTGTTGGATGTGAGTGGGATGAGGAATGGTCTGTTTACCACATATTCAAGAGTGAACTATTCATGACCTCCCCAGTCCCTTACCTATAGTCTGAGGTAAGGGAAGCAAAAGTGTTTCTGCTTGGCCATTGAGGGCCCTGAGTCTGATGTCACAGGGGTAGACATGAGCTATAAGGGCTTGAAAGAAGTATGATTCTTCACCCTGTGACTATGTCATTCTCCAATCCCACCACTCACATTTTGAGCCTCTTTCTGGCCTAATTCAGGGGCCAGGTGGTATTTCTCTCCTTGTGTAGGATTCATAGAGAACGTGTTACTGAGTGAGGAAAAATCATGAGAAGGATTCCCATCCAGCCAGGGACTGCTTAGTCAGTCAGTTTCTCCTGAGAAACAATGAATTGGCTCTAAGAGAGAGGGAAACAGGCCAAAGTATGTTGTGAAACCAAAAGCAAAAGGAGAATAAAAAGATGATGGAAAAATTCATAAAAAGAGTTGGAACTCTTATAAAAGCCCAGCCCATAAGTAGGAATTCTGAAGAGAAGGCTCCAATGCCACAGTTTCAGCAGTTGGGGCCACAGCCTAGTAGACACACCACACACACACACACACACACACACACACACTGTTATGCCTTTGTCTTTTACACATAAAAAGTGATACATATTGATTCTTCCTGTTATTCTCTTGAAGCTTAATGATTCATAAGGAACAGACATCCAGAGAACAAAAGTAGAAGAATCAGGCAACTTGGGTACTCCAATAAGCTGAAAGAGCAGAGACAGTCCCTCAAAAGACAAGTTCAGCCTGCAGCTGGCAATAGTTCTTTGGTTGAGGAAGACCTGCAGAGCAAGACACTTGATAAGAAACATCTACCTGGCAAGGCTAAGGGGGATGATCTGAGGGCTAGTAAACTGAGAGCCGCTGTAGCTCTTGGAACCATTGTCAGAAAGGAAAGATTCACTCTAGATTCAAGGAGGGACCTGAAGGGTGACTATCAGTCTCTGTGACTATTTTCTACCTGGGAAAACTGAAGTAGTGGAGGAGAACATTTGCATGTCAGGGCATGCTCAGGCCTAAACTCCTTATGACATTATAGCATTGGAGCCTACTCTTTTGAGAATTCCTTCTGGTGGGCTGTTTATGAGTTCTATCTTTTTTTTTTTTGATCCATTTAGTTCTAATTGTTGTGTCTGTAGTTACGAGTACTCATGTTTGGGTCTTCTGCTTTATTGCATTGATCTACATGTTGGTTTCTGTGCCAGTACTGAATTGCATTTATTACTATAGATTTATAATATATTTTGAAGTCTGGACTAACAATCCCTGCAGCACTCTTTGTGCTCAGGATAGCTTTGGCAATCTCTGGTCATTTCTGGTTCCCTTTGAATTCTAGAAATTTTTTTCTATTTCTATGCAGAATGCTATATGTATTTTGACTGGGATTGTACTAAATCTGTAAAGTCCTTTTGGTGGGATAGTGATTTCCACTGTATTAATTCTACCAATTGTGGATAGCTTTTTGGAACTGCTTGGCAGGAATCTGACATTGGGCAAGGACAAAGAAATGGGATTCAGACAGGAATCTGGCATTGGGCCATGACAAGGAAGTAAGTTCAGGCAAGAATCTAATTTTAGGCTAGAACAAAGAAGTAGGCTTCAGGCAACAACATGACCTTGGGCTAGGACAGGGGAATTAGGCTCAGATATCTTAGTCCTCCTGATAAACCCTCAGAAACAGTGATCACAGGAGTTTATTGCCTTGCTTGTTCCTTGACTATTTGTGTTTATTGTACTGCTTGACCTTATTACTTGCATGTAATTAAAATGTGAATCAGGGAATTATAAGTGAATTGGGAAAAACAAACCCGCCTCAGCCTCAGAACTGGCTGGGGTCATGCTACAATGTTGTCTAATTTTCTTTTCTCTTTTTAATCCTCACTACTGCACTGGAAAACGTGTTGACTGATTGAGTTGGCTTGGTCAACCAATCCATGAACATGGTACATCTTTCCACTTTCTAGTGTCTTTCTTAATCTTTCTTCAGAGATTGGAAATTTTCATTAGAGAGGCCTTTCACCTCCTAGATGTTTTACTGTAGTTGATGCTATTGTAAGTGGAAGTGTGTTCGTTATCAGTGTATAGAAAGGCTACTGATTTTTCTAAGTTGATTTTTGCACCCTACCACTTTGCTGAAATTGTTGATTGTTTCTTGTCTTCTGGTGAAATATTTTGATCTCTTGTGTATATTGTTATATACTTGGCAAGGAGGGATAATTTGACTTCTTTTCATATTTATATTCCTTTAGTTTTTTTCTCCCCTTGTAATTCTTTTTCCTCCAGCTAGTACTTCCAGCCCTGTACTGAAAAGGAGTGGAGACAGTGGGCAGTCCTGTCTCATACCTGATTTTAATGAAATTTCTTTGAGTTTTTTCCTCCATTTAGGATAATGTTTGCTGTTGGCTTGTCATATATAGCCTTTACTATTTTGAGGCATGTTCCCTCAAGTTTACTCTAGGACTTTGGTAACCAAAGTCTGTTGGGTTTTGTTATGGGGTTGTTCTACATCTATTTAGACAATCATATGCTTTTTGTCTTTCAGTTCACTTATATGACTTATTTTATTTATTGATTTGCATATGTTAAACCAATCCTGCATTGCTGGGATAAAGCCAACTTAAAATGTGGAGGGCCATCTTGATATGTTCTTGTATTTGATTTGCTAGCATTTTACTAATGACTTTTACATCCATGTTCATCAGGGATTTATGGTTTTTTGTTTGTTTGTCTTTGTCTTTGTTTTTGTTTTTGTATCTTTATCTGGTTTGGGTATTAGAGTTATGTTGACTTCACAGAATGTGCTTGGGAGTGATCTCTCTTTCCATCTCTCTTCTTTGTGTCTCTTTCTCTCCCTCTCTCCTTCCTTCCTTCCCGTCCTTCTCGAAGAGTGTAAGACAGATTGGTCCTAAGCTTTCTTTTTCTTTTCTAGACAGGATGCCTTTCATTATAGTGTCAATCTCCTTCTTTGTTATAAGTCTGTTTAGGTTGTTACCATCTTCTTGGTTTAACTTTGGTTAACTAATCTAGAATTTCATCCATTTCTTTTATATTTTTTAACTTAATGGAGTACAAGTTTTTAAAGTATCCCTTTATAATATTCTGCATTTCTTTGGTGTTCGTTGTATTGTTTATCTGATCATTTCTAATTCTGTTAATATGGGTCGTCTCTTTTTTATTTTGGTTAGTTGGGCCAAGGGTCTGTCAATCTTGTTTATCTTCTCAAAGAACAAGCTCTAAAATCCACTGATTTTTAGTATTGTTTTCTTTGTTTTTATTTCATTACTTTATGCTTTGATTTTTATTATTTCTTGCCATCTACTTGGGTTGGGTTGGTCTGTCTTTATTTTTCCAAGTCTTGAGTTGCATCATTTATTTGTGCTCCTTCTGATTTTTAAATGTAGGCATGTAGAACTATAAACTTCCCTCTTAGAACTGCTTTTAATGTGTCCCAGAGGTTTTGTTTTGTTGTGTTTTCATAGTTCCGGGAATATTTTGATTTTTTTCCTTGATTTTGTCTTTGACCTATTCATCATTAAGTAATGAGTGGTTCAAATTCTGTGAATTTATCGGACTTTGTTTGCTGTTGATTTTAAGTTTTATTGCATGATGATCCAATAGGATATATGGGACTATTTCAATTTTTCTGTTTTTGTTAAAGTTTGCTTTCTCGCATAGCATGTGGTCCATTTGAGAGAAGCTGCTGAATAGAAATTCATATCCTTTGGCATTTGACTACTATAAAAATCTGTTAAGGTCCTTTTGATGTAAGATGTCATTTAATTCTGTTTTTCTGTTTACTTTGTCCAGGTAACCTATCTACTGAAGAAAAATGGGGTGTTAAAATCATCTACTATTACTGGTTTGTATTAATCTATATCTTCAATCCCATGAGTATACTTTTTTATGAATTGGGTTCACCAGAGTTTAGTGAGTATATGTTTAGTATTATGATATTTTATTGATTAATTGACCTCTTCTTTACAATGAAGTGCTCTTTTTTGTCCCTTCTGGTTAGTAGTAGTTTGCAGTCTATTTTGTCAAATATTAGAATGGCAATGCCTGCTTACTTCTTGATCCCATTTGCTTGGAAGACTTTTCCTAGTATCTCCACTCTAAGGTGAGACCTGTCTTTAAAGCTTTGTTTTTTTCTTTGTTTTGTTTTTGTTTTTGTTTTTTGTTTTATACAACAGATAGATTAATTTTGTTCTTAATCCATTAAACTAGCCTTTGTCTTTTGATTGGAGAGCTGAGACCATTCATGTTTAGAGTACTGAAAAAGGTGTGAAGCTTTCAGTCATGTCAATGCTTTGTGCTGGTTCATGCTTGTAATTGCAGTTTGTTTTCATTAAATCATAGCATCCTTTGTTGTCCTTTGAGAGTCTTTTGTCCATGCTTATTCTTCTTTTCAGTTTGAAATATTGCTTCTAGTAGTCTGTTTATTACTATTTGTTGTTGTTGTCTTAATCATGTTTGGATCATGGACAGTTAATCTTTTCCCTTAAAGTATGGCAGATAGTTTTGCTGGGTATAGTAGGGTAGCCTGGCAGATGTGATCACTTAGAATTTGGAGTGTATTTCTCCAGGCTCCTGGCTTTCATAGTTTTCTTTGAGAAATCAAGTGTTATTCTGATGAGTTTTCCTTTAGATGTGACTTGTGCCTTTCTTCTTGTACTCTTGAAGCTTCCTCCTGCCTTTTATTTTTTAAAGATTTATTTATTTATTTTTTATGTGTATGAGTACACTGTAGCTGTACAGATGACCAGGAGCCATCATGTGGCTGCTGGGAATTGAACTCAGGATGGCCCTGCTCGCCCCAGCCCCACTAGCTTTGGTGTAATACACTGTAGCTGTCTTCAGACAGCACCAGAAGAGGGAGTCAGATCTCATTACGGGTGGTTGTGAGCCACCATGTGGTTGCTGGGATCCGAACTCAGGACCTTCAGAAGAGCAGTCAGTGCTCTTACCCTCTGAGCCATCTTGCCAGCCCTTCCTCCTGCCTTTTATTCTGTATATTTAGTGTCTTGACTATGATAGTTTCTTGTTTGGTCTTCTCTAGTCAGGATTCTATGTGCTTCTTGTATCTGTATGGCTATGTCTTTTCTTAGTTTGGGGAGGTGTTCTTCTATGATCTTGTTACAGATCTGGCCTATGCTACTGTTTTCAGAATCATCTACCTGTTCTCTGCCTTTAATTCAGAGAGTTGGTCTATGATGCTATCCCATACTTCCTATGTGTTTCTATCCTGTGATTTTAAAATATTTTCATTTTCTTTGTTTATTTCATCTTGAAGAGATTCTCTACTTCAAGTCCTGATATTCTTTCCTCAGCTTGATTCATTCTACTCATAAGGATTTCCCTTGAACATTCTAATAGGATGTTGAGTCTTTAGCCCCATTTTCATTTTGATGTGTGTTCCCTTTAATGTTTCTATCTCTTCATTGAGTTCAGTTTTCAAATTCTGTGTTGCTTTTAGTTATTTTATTAAGGAATGTATTTGTGTTTATTTCAGTCATCACTCAAGGATTCATTGTTATCCTCTTAGAGTTCAATGAAGTGTTTACCCTTGTCTTTAAGTTTCTTGAAATTTTTTTTTTAGATTTATTTATTTATTTCACATATGTGAGTACACTGTCACTGTCTTCAGATGCACCAGAAGAGGACATTGAATCCCTGTTACAGATGGTTGTGAGTTACCATGTGGTTTCCGGGAATTGAACTCAGGACCTCTGGAAGAGCAGTCAGTGCTCTTAACTGCTAAGCTATCTAACCAGCCCAAGTTTCTTGAATTTTTTTGATAAGTTTTTGTTGTTATGTTTTTAATTCCTTGTCCTGAGGCTCTTCTAGGTGGTTCTCATCAGAGAACTCTTCTATGAGACTTGTGAGTGTGAGGGGAGACATGCTGTTTTGGCCACTCAGGTGGGTTTTGGTTTTCTGTTTGACCTGAGCATTTGGATTTCTTTCTTTAGTTGCATGTCTGGGGTGATAATCTGATCTTCCTTAGATGGTTCAGTACAGGGGGAAGGGGGGATATATGACCTGAACTAGGCCAGGTAAAACTGGTAGAGAAATTGTTTAATTGGCTTGGGGAAAGATCGCTCCAAACTAGCCTAAGGCAGGCCATGCCAAGGGCATTCACAGATGAAGAGCAACAGGGCTGGAAATAGGAGTGTGAGTCTACAGATGGAGAGGAGTCGGAAGAAGTGTCTTATTTATGAGGGGTGGCTCACATGCAAAAAGGGTTCCTAGCATATCTGGAACCTGACTTCTTCTCTCTGCTTCTTGATTGCAGAGTGATAACTCTGAGCTATTTCTGCCTCCTTGTCTGTTGCCTGCTACCTTGGTTTCTTACCCATATCCCTTTGGAACCAGAAGTCCAAAGAAACGCTTTCCTATGGAGATTGCCTTGGTTATGGTGTTTTACCATGTCAATGTTAATGGCTGTGCTTATCTTATGGCATGAGACTACTACTCTTTAGTCTGTAATTGCTGGACTTTCAGTTGTTTCTGTGATTCAATTACAGCAAATTACAGAGACTGTAGTCCTCATCCATAATCTGGGATAATCTTTCTTTTTACCTCCACCAACCTGTAGCAGAGGCAAGGCAGACTGTCATAACAGTAGTTTTAGGGTGACTACTTAACATTGCTCTAGCAACTGAATCTGGCTAGCCAAAAGTTTACTGCAAAGCTCTTTACTATAAAGCTAATTTTACAGCAACCTGTGCTAGGGGCTCATCAAAATGAATTCTTGACATTGAATTCTAACAGAATCAGAATCTTGCTAAAAAGGAGCTTGTTAATCTTCAGAGAGTTCTACAAAAAAAGGCCACCTGGTCCTTGGCATGCCATGAGCAAGTACAGACCAATGTTTTGAACAGAGCAGAGCAGGAGCTGACCTATGTTTCCATTTTACTTCTTTGTGTCAGTTCATGAACTATTCATGTGCTTGCTGAGTCTTGGCAGAAGGCTTAGAGGTTTGGGTGAGTTTCATTTTGTGGTTAGGAGGCTTGAAGGAGGGGAGAATAAAATAGTAGGGGTGTGAAACATCTTGGATACTACACAGCTCATCTCCACCACACTCATGTACAGAAATGCTCAGAGGCCACTGAGCAGCAGATATGCCCCTTTTCTAGTCCTAAGGCTGTGACTACAGGCATGGGGAAACATCTGAGAGATTTCCAACTTTGTTCTTCTCCAAATTTCCTTTCCTGTCACTTGGAATCATATGAATTCCTACCATGATGAGCTTTCACTTATGGGTATCTGCCTTATTTCTTTGTATATTAGAGGAGGAGGAAAAGGAGGAGGGGGAGGAGGGCAAGGATGAGGAGGACGAGGAGGACAAGGAGGACGAGGACGAGGATGAGGAAGAGGAAGAGTGAGGAATGATGTTGTCAAGAGCTGGACCACATCTTTGTGAACCATGTGACTTAGACTTATAATCTTTTCTCTTTCTTGTTATTCTTTGAACCTTTTCCTTGCATATACATTGGTATCCCAGTCTTCATTTAGTTGCTGTCCCTTCTATCTCCTTCAGTGTCTTTTCTTCTACTCTCTATTTCCTCTTGGTTCTCTATCCTTATATCTAAAAATGGTTGATGGACATCATACAGCACTTGAGCTCTAGCCCTTTGTGACTGCAGGTTTTCATCTCTTGGTCTTAAGATCACCTTGTTTGTATGGAGTTCTTGGTGATGCTATCTGTAACTCGCAACCTGAGTTCTTTTTTAGATGGAAATGGGTAGAGGGCTGTCACATGCCTGAATATTTCTATCTGTAGTTCTCACTGTCTTCATACTTGTATACTTGTCTCCAGGGGGGCTGAACCACACATACCCAGCTGAGCATCTTTGGAGGGTCTGTCTCCTAATAGCACACCCCTTGAATCTGTTCTGAGCCTGAAAGCTTCTATAGCAACTCTGTTCTTCTTGTTCTGGCCACTGCTGTGGGTATCATTTTCACAAGTGGCCCTGTGTGTTGTGGATTCCCTCACCCTCACACATCCACCCCCACTTCCTGTCTCCTGTGAAATATTCTTCAGTCTTTGAGGCTCACATCAACTGGAGCCTTCTCTATGAAGGCTTTCTCATAGATGAAGAAGTATATGTATTGAAATACATGAAGTGAAAAGAAGTCTCCCTATACCAGCTCCTCTCCTCAGAGGTAAACACCTAGGGCTATTTCCATTTTTAGAACTTCTGTGGTTATCTCCATTACTGCTTAAAAATACTTTGCCTTCATTTAAAAACTTCAAACCTGAAACAGCATCTTCTGATACTATTTATACAGGTACTACTTATAGCAGAAAAGTCAAGCTTATTCTTGGTATCCCATTCATTAGATCTATTTATTACTTCAATGAGTATATTAAATTCAGTTTCTTCATTTTGGAGATAGGACATACCATGGTACCCTCAGTATTTAAAAATGGACTTGTTGTCCAATCATTCCCCTTCACTTGTCTCACCTTTCAGTATTACTATCACTTTGGAATTTGTAAGTTTGTAGCATTTATATGCTACTGTTGTAGCTGTAAAGTCTTGTCAACAGATTTTATGAATACTCAGAACCCACAAACAGAATATTGTTTATTCCAAACCTCACCATATATTTAGATTTGAATGTAGCAATCCAGTGGCCATGGAAAACTGGGTTTACCTGAAAGGAGGTCTGGAAATGAAAAAGGACAGGACGGGGAGTGAGAGAAGGATGAAGCCAAGACAAGGTTCTGATCAAGGCTCAAAGTTTAATTCTGCAGCTCCATCTTATAAGGAGAAGATCACAAATCCTTTGTTTCAGCTGAATTATGTTGCAAAGTAAGCTCAGCAGGCACTCTATTCTTCTAAATTCCTGTAGGAAGTTGTGACAAGGCAATGACTCCCG